>CM021110.1:370838623-371007650 GCA_007115665.2 Sequoiadendron giganteum | reverse complement strand
AAACTTTAAGCACTTATGGACAACGGATGGGACCGCATTCATGGAGTGAAGCTCCATTTGTAGCCTAGCTTCACATGAAATTGGTCTAAATTAGAGATGATAAATAATGATGCATTTAGTTTCTTTGGTCCTGCTTGTAAAGGGAGTGTGATTGAGCCCATCGTAGCATGAGCAAAACTATCATGTGTTTTAATCCATGCTTTTGGTTTATCATATCTATCTTGAGTGAGTTCATGCACATATAAGAGTTCTTTTGTGATCACATTCTCTCCACAAACAAGATCAATTAAAATCCTAGGAGTGGGCATGTTATTGATTATGTCAGCTATGTAAAGAGGACCATCAGGTGCATTTTTTATTGTTTCTTCTAAAGAGAAAGTAATGTCAATAGACATTTTGGTTTGTTGTTTCTAAGGCTCGTTGTCAATCACTCCTATCATTGTACTAATAGGAATTTGGTCACTAGCATCTATAGGATTTTGTTCATCATCATCCATAGGATTTTGTTCATTATGGCTCATGTTATCATTATCCATGTCAACATTCATCACATCGGGCTTAGTTTCACTAGCCTTAACAAATGAAATATTAGGGTTAGGCATGGGATTGGTAAATATTATAAAGTTTGTGTTAAGAGGAGCTCTAGATTTATTACCTTTGTCATTCACACCTCTGATTTGGATATGATTAGAATCAATGAGGCCTTGCACAAGATGTTTAAGATGCTTGCAATGTTTTGTATCATGTCCTTTTTGTTGGTGATAAGCACAATAGTAATTGTCTCTAAAGCTTAGAGGTAATGGATTGCTAGGGTCAAGAGGTTGAACGAGAGGTAACGTAACCATGTTTTTGTTTAATAATTGAGTAATGATGTTTTGGAGTGTGTCGGGTAAGGGGGTAAATTGTCTTTGCAGATCCACAAAGATATAAGGTTTACTCTTCTTTATAGAAACTACTTGGGTATCAACTTGTTGGGTAGTTTGGGAGGTGGAATTTAGTTGAAGGAAATTTTTATTTTGTCTTTTGAAAGGTTGGTAGGTGTTTTGGTTTGAAGATTCAAACTTTTCAGGATGGGTAGAGGTGGGTTTTGGTTCACAACTACCTACGTAATTCTGATAATCTCGAAGAGCAGTGAATAAGTGCACGAAGGAAGGGGATTTCAACATGGTAAGCTTGTCTTGTATCTTAATTTGTAAATTTTCTATGAACATCTTTTGAAGGTGAGAATTGAGAATCTTCACACTAATTTGGGAATAAAGTGATTGGTAATGTGAAATAAAGTTAGTTACTTTTTCATCCTCATTTTTCTTACATCTCATAAAATAAACTAATGTCATTTTAGGAACCATATGCACTTGGAAAAGGTTAATAAAGGCTTCAACAAGTTCATTAAATGAACAAATTAAGTTATTCAATAATGTAGAAAACCAATCCAAGGAAATGTCTTTCAAGGATCAGGGAAAAAGCTTAGCCAAAAGTTTCTCCTCAAGGATAAAATCACTACACAAAGCCGTGAAGACATTAACATGATTAACAGGATCTCCCTTTCCTCCATATTTCACAAATCTAGGGATCTCTATACCTTTTTGGCACTGGAGTTCTCAATATCTCCAAAGATAGTGGGTTGCTTATGACATGGTATGAAGGTGGACCATTTTGATTTTGATTTATGGTGGAAACTTGATGTTGAATGGATGAGAGGCTTTGTAAGAGGTGATTAATGATAGGGTCATTGCTTGTGGTTTGAGATGGAGGTGAATATAGTGGTGGTGTGTATGTGTTGGAAGGACTAGTGAATGGATTGCTTACGGGAGGAGATATAAGATTATATGCCACATAGGTATAAGGAGCACTAGTGGAAATGTTCGAGGTGGAAGGGTATTGCTAGTTGGTTGCATCATTGTGGTCACTTGAGGATTGGTTTAGGTGGGAATGGAGGTTATGGTTGAAGGGGGAGGAGTTTGATTTCCTCCTTGGATTTACATATTGTTTGAAGCTTGAACACCATTAGTGCTGGAAGGAAGATGTTTTCCAAAGATTTGAGCTATGTTACACACAACTTCCATTCCTTCATCACTTTCCATCATGCGGTGAATACTATCTATGGTAGGTATAACGGTGTTGGAAATGTTTTCAGTACTCACACTATCTTGTGAATGGGCTAGGTCTTCATGCATTTTCATTATGTTTTCTTGAGGGATATGATCAACCATTGTTTGAACACTTGGAATATCACTTGTAGGTAAGGTAGGCATAGCAAAAGAGGTATCAAAGGTACAGTCCATACCTAGTGAGCTATTACCAACACTAGGAGTAAGAGAGCTAGATAACTCAAGATCCACAATGAGTGTTTTATTGTGGGATGCCATGAGTCTCGCACTTCATCTCACCATAGTATTAGTAGTAGGACACCAAGTAGTACAACTCATGCAAGGGGTAAACCAAAGAAAGTGCAATGAGCATAATATCCTATGCTTACAATTACACTTGAAATGCAAGAAATTGGAATAACAACAATTCTACAAACTGTAACAAAAAATTGAAAGCAACAAATAGAAGCACAAAAAAGCAATTACAAACCTTGAAAATCAAAAAGTCAAAGTCAACAGGGACTAAGACGCTAGTAAGGGTGTCTTGGTCCTACTGGTGAAATTCTGAGGTTCTAGGGACTAGAATAGACAACAAACAACACAGATAGGGTTCTGAGCCAGAAACCCACAAAGGGACTAAGACTCCAGGAAGGATGTTTTAGTCCTAGTAGAGGTTTTTCTCAGAAAAACAATAGAATCTAGATTGTCTACAGTGTTCATAGGTTGCCAACCCAGGGACCTGATGTTTAGAAACAAAAAATTGTGCAAATGAATGCAAGAAAAAGTGACTAATGATGAGCAGTTGAATGCATTATTTTCAATTTTGAATACAATAACAATGTTTCTAAATTCAATTAGGATAATCAACAATGCACTTTTTAGTTTTTCAATGAGATAAAATGATGCAAGAAAGAAAAAATGCAACCTACATGCACTTTCACTAATGAAAATATGAGAAACCCTAGATGCACTTTCACTAATGAAATATGTAATGCAAGAATGACTGCAACCTAGATCTAGGACTTTAATGAACTCCAAGTCAGAAAATGAATGCTCTAAAATGTTGGGTTCACCAAAATGAACCAAAGAGAAATGGGGTGGTGGAAATGCCCACTATTCTCCTTTGGCCACTCAATAATGTCCTAGGAATCCAAATTGGATTGATTGTCAACCCAAAAGGTGAGTTAATTCTCAACAAGGAAGGCCTAGGAAGGGGTTCTTTAAGGTTTGAGGGGTTCACCACCAAGCAAAAGCTTGGAAAAGACAACTTAATATTCAACTCAAAAAACCTATGAATGAAAGTCAAATAATGAATGCAAATGATGAAATTAAGCAACAAGTTAGGATGTGTGTACCTGGGAATTTGGAAATGTGATGGGGATTCTAGAAATGCAAAAATGCTATCAAAATATGTTAAGGAGGACTAAGACACCCTTACTGCTGTCTTAGTCCTACTGTTGTTTTTGGGGCAGATGTGAAATCTTCAAATGGCAAGACAGGATCCAAAAGAATCTCTGAAAAATACCCGAGCAGGAGGACTAAGATGCCCTAGGTGGTGACTTAGTCTTGTTCTAAATTTTTGAAATATCTGAATGTGATCTTGAGGCTTAATGTTTGCACTTCCTTCTTCTCAAATCTTAGATCTCGAAACTTCCAGATTTGGCCTATAGGAGATTTTTCGTGAAGATGACAACTTTGCAATGCAACTTTGCACTTCAAATGATCTTCAAGTCTTCAACCTAAATCCACAATCAAAAACATGCAAGAGAGGAAAGAATTGTTGGTTGTTAGTAAATGGGGGTTTTCCTTGGTCAAACTCCTCGTTGACAATTAAACCTTGAAATGAAATAAAATAAAGGACATAAATGATGAATTCAAACAAAGTACTATGTTTCAACTCACCAAACCCTTGATATGAAATCTACAAACGTGTGTGAAGTGGCTAGCTTGAATGCACATCTTGAATGCTTGATAGATCTTGACTTGAATTGCTTTCTTGAATCAAACCCCTACATCACAAATGTTAGCTCAAAAACACACATGATGCAAGAATATCCTTGATATGATGCTTGAATCTTGATGATGGCTCCAAATACTTGATGATTTTCTCTTGTGAACTAAAACTTGCTATTAGGAATTCTCTCATAAAAGTCTTGATTAGAAATGAATGGAAGAACCTTGTATTTATACTTATCCATGCTTAATATCCTGAAATTACACCACAACAAGCTGACATATGAATTCATTGATTAAAGGAGGCTAAATCCCACCAAGATTTGAAATTAAATCCCAAAAATAACTAAATGGGGACTAAGACACCCTAGGTGGCATCTTAGACTCGAGGCATGAAACTCGGGGCATAGACTCCAAAAAGGGGACCATTTAAGCTGCCTTTGAAATCAGGGTCCCAAGACCTTTGGGGGATAAATACGCCCTAGACGGAATCTTAGTCTCGACCCAAAAATTAGGGACACGTAGCCAGAATCATTAAATTATCATTTATCCATTGATGTTTATCGGGATTAGTGATAAAAAAGATATAATTTATTAGGCTTGTGAATGGAAAAGAGGAC
Source organism: Sequoiadendron giganteum (assembly GCA_007115665.2). Taxonomy (NCBI): domain Eukaryota; kingdom Viridiplantae; phylum Streptophyta; class Pinopsida; order Cupressales; family Cupressaceae; genus Sequoiadendron; species Sequoiadendron giganteum. The sequence continues at coordinate 371,002,987 of CM021110.1, read as the reverse complement.
CAATTAAGGCATAAATAAGCATAAATAAAGCAAGGTGGCCCAAAAAAGTGTGCAAATGCAAGGGTATGCATTTTCCTACATTACAAATATTAAATCATTTGATGAAGGTTCTCGAGCAAGTGAATGGTGTGCGGGGGTGTGTTGAGACTCATTTTATCCTTGTGATGACACAAAGAAGTTTGATAGAGGGTTTACCTAACAAAGTATGAATTCATTTATGGTAGATAGCTAGGACAAGTGAAAGCCTTTCTATATGTCATTTGGATCAATTGATGTCATTTGCAATAAAGAACTTTTATGTTTGGAGCAAAGAAGTGTGATTAGGTTTTCAAGCTATTTGTATAAACCCTAGTTGCACTGTTTGAATATTTCTAAAGGAACTCTAATGGCGAAACCTTAGGTAATTGATGTTGTTGAAAAACCATACCCAAATACAAGAAGTTCCTTTTCAAGGCAATGGATGTGGATAAAGATGGCACATTCTCAAAAGTTTTAGTGGATGTTGTGTACTGTGAAGATATAAGGATTTACATCCATACGGGGCCAGTTGAATAAGATTGGCCATACTTCATCCTTTGAAGTGGTTTGACATGAGCTATTGAATGAGAATGAAGTATACAAGCTAAAATATGCAAATATTGCTGCAAAAGGGCTAGACACCTGGAAAGAATTTCCAAACCTCCAGAATGCAAGGAATGGGTAAGAATTATCTTGAGCCGCATTCATGAAAATTTCATTTGGCTCTAGACAAACCCTACATTATTACAAAGGATGAAATTAGGGTTGTTTCTATTCTTTGTGCCTGTATACTAGTCCCAGTGTTAAAGTCTACAAAGAATGAAATGGTTATAGAGATCACCATAGCTAAATTTGAAAAGAGAACCCTGAAAATAAAATATATCATTGATCCCGATGTACAGTATGCATCAATGGGGATTGTATATAAAATATACTTCACAAAAATAGAAGGGTATGCCACTACCACTGCAATCCACACCATATATCAAATGGTAAAGGAAGGTGCCAAATTTGATCTATGTGAGTTGTTGAGAGAGCAGTTAATAGAGAACTTGAAGAGGACAAAAGAAACCAATTATAAAAGTTTGGTTCTTTGATTATATGCCTTACTTTCTTATTTCTAGACGATTTTCCTAGTTTTAAGGGTAATATTTGGGATAAGTTCACTCTGGTAGTAGCACAAGTCAAATAACATATGAAAATATTTCAAAATAAGCAAGCATATACTACTTCCTATTAGGGTTTTTTCAAGAATTTTTAAATTGAGATGTAGAGAAAATATAGGATACCATCTAGTTTGGTCCAGAAGTATGAGAATGAGGTAAATTTTATGGTGGAAAAGGATCATTGTTTCATGGAATCAGTAGAGCCCAAAACCTTGTGGATTCCTGAGCTACCTTATGAGGTTGAACATGAATTTGTACAAGGTTATATAGATATTCTATTGTCAAAGCCTAAGGATCCCAAAGAAAAAATATTTGGTACATACAGAGAGATAATGGATGAAATTTACCAAAAACAAAGAGAAGAAGCCATTGAAAAGAAAGTGAAAAATTTGCTTTAGGAGATGGGTGCTCTGCGGTACTCAAAGATGAAAGATAAAGATGAGCTTCACAATATTTTGGGTACTTCTTCAAAGACTACATTTGATGTCCTTGTGGAGATTTCCAAAGCCAAAATTGTTCTTCTAGAAGCTAGTCATGGTCCAAGGAGATTAGGTAGATCCTCCTATGTTGTATTTTCTCTATAACCCTCTAAGACTACACAAACAACTGGTAGTAAAAAAAAAGCTACATCTGTAATTCCTCCAGAGAAAAAGATAACTAAAGTTGGGCATGCTAGGCCTAAATGAAAGGCAAAGAGAGATAAGAAAAATGGAGAATAATTAGGTGATGTACAACATGTTGAAGAAGAAGAAATTTCCTTGTAGAAAAGGAAAGGAAAGAAGATTGTTGAGGAAGAGATTGAGAACGATCCTCTAGTTATACATGACCCTTTGGATTTTGGTGTAATCCTTAATGAAATTTTTGAATATGATTTACTGAATGATAAAATGATGCTACATCTAGATGCTCCTCCAAAAGACAAGAATAAAATTGAAAAGGTTGTCATTAAATGTATGTTGATGTAGAACATTCCTTTCAGTGATATTATAGAAAAAACTCGAAATAGCCTAGCAGAGGCTTTAAGACAAAGAAGAGAAGATTCCATTAAGGATGATGAAGAGCTAAAACTACAAGCAATTGGAAAGGTTGGGATTCTTGTTTCCTAGAAATAAAAAAGAAAAGATTATTCAAAAACAAGACAAGGAGCTCCACAACAAAAGAAGAATAGATCTTTTGATGAGCATGGATGAAGACATCAAAAGAAAGATTCAGAATGAAATTGAACATGCTACAAAGAAAATCATTAATGAAATGAAAAGTGAAGTTAATGTTGATTCACAAGAGCCTTTAGAAAGGCATGACATTGATGTTGAAATGAATGTACAAGGGCCTTTGAATGAAGATGAAATTGATAATGAGCCTCTTCCAAAGAAAACTAATGAGAAATATGTATGAGATCAAAAAGAATTACAAGGACCCTTTAGACAACAATAAGATTTCTTCAGTATGCATGAGAAACATAAAGTCCTTGGCATGGAGATAGAAAAGGAAAAAGGGAAATAAGAGGAGAAGGTGAAGAAGAATGATGAGAAGAAGAAAGATGATAATCTTGTGAAAGTTCAGGATGTAACAAAGAAGATAGTTGAGAAGGAAGAAGCTTCTATGCAAACAAGTCAGGGCTCTTCAACCTCAGATTCTGTTAAAGACCTATTGACCTTGTAGATGCAATTTCAACCTGTGGTGACCCCCCAGATTCTGAAAATTCCTACTCAAGAAGGACACATTGAATTATCAAACATTTCTCCCCTTCATAAGTTACAACTTGGTGATATTATGCATGCTTCAACAAAGAAGGAGATTCTACAAGAACATGTGAAGAAGAGTGGATTAATTGATGATGTAGTAAAGAATATTTATCTCACCTTTTATTTGTGATATTGAGCTCTTATTGCTACATGTGCAAGAATTCTGAAATTATGGTGTGATTGTGCATGTGAAGGAGTCTATTTTGGTGGTGTGTTACTTGTGCTTGACATGTTCTTCATGTTGATTGATTCAACTCCTTATTGAAACCTACCATTGAACCAAATAGGGTTCTCATGTTTTATATTTTGTTTGAATGGTAGTTTCCTTCATGTTTTCTATGTATGTTCCTTACTCCTTTCTTTTTTTAGGTTTGTGTGTGTGTCCATATCTTGTTCTCACTTATTTATATGGGATTTGACTCAATATTTTATCATTTTGGTTTCCCATGTATGTGTGCCCTTTTTTCATTTATTTCGTTTCATTTTTCATTTTTTACCCTTGTCAAATCTTCCCAAAACTTTGACATGTTAATCGAGGCTATTTTGATTGCAACATTATACCTCGATCAATTTCAGGTCTCCGAAAAATTTAATGATCCTTATTAAGAATTAGAGTTTTATCATATCCTTGAACCTTGACCCCTAATGAAAATTTCGACATAGAGATTTTGATCGACCTTTTTCGATCGTTGGTGATCATGTGTTCTTCTTAAGACTTACTAATCTTGAATACTAAAGGGTAAGGTTTATTCTCGAAAACCAATCCTCAATGGACCTTTTGGATTAGTGCTTTTGATCAACCCTTTTTTAGCACTTGGTGATCGAGAATTCTTCTTAACTCTAATCTCAAATAGTAAAGGGCGAAGGTTATTCCCAAACCCTAATCCTCGATGATCTTACCTTAGTGGATTTATATGAAAAAATTTGGGCTTCAGTGATCAAATTTCTCCCTAACATATAAACCAAGTCTTTCCCAAAAATTGATCCTCAATGATCTTACCTTAGTGGATTTTATGTGAAAAATGTCAGGCTTTGGAGATTGCAATTTCACCCTAACATCTAGAAACTAGTTATTTCATAAAGGGTAATTGTTACTCCCGAAAACTAACCCACAATAACATTTTCCTTAGCAAATTTTGTCTTAGTAACTTATTGGGAAATCCATCAAAGATTAGATATCATGCTTACCTCATAATGTTTGATAATATTTGGAAACAAAAGATAAGGAAAAACCCAAATACTCAAATGATCATCTTAATGATTAATAATCAGGATTTGACCATTGGAGCTTTGAAGTTCCTCTTAATGCTTGATGATCTTTAAAGAATGAGTCAAGAGGTATTCTTGAAGCCTGACTTGTGAGAAGGTTATTTTTTATAAGTATAAATCTAAGGCTTCTATACTTTGATTGACACGAGATGTGACTTAACCTTTGGACCCATAGTGAAGTTTATTCAAAATTTTCTAATTAAGGATGTGTAATTTAACCTTATGAGATCTTATCCCACTAATGGATAGTCATTTTTATGTGCAAGAGATATGTAATGCGAAGGAGAAAAAATGAAGTACCAATACAAAGGATACCACCCACCTTCCAATATTTTTTCTCCCTACACTGATATTGGAGATACCGATTTGAGAAAAGTGAACATAGATGAATTCCTACAAAGGGTTCGGCAAGAAGAAGGTAGATCGACCATGGTGACATCCTTGGAAAAATTAGGATTAGTAGAAGCACTTGAATTTTTTGTGTCAACACAATCCCCAGAGTTGGTTTTAACTAGAGTGCACAATATGATGATCATGGGCACAAGAAAATCATCAGACCATTAGGAGAAGTAGTATTGTACATAGGCTTAGATATCATAGAGAAGGTTTTTGGAATCACCACCTCTCCTGAGTATGAGGCCATCAATATTCAACAAGCTCTAAGTCACTATGAGAAGAGGAACATCTCATGTTTCAACTTTATCAACAACTAAATCTTGGTAACTACAAGAAATATGGCATTAAAAATGATAATAAGTACAACACAAGATTAAATTTAGAGAGGATTCTAAAGATTAAATTGTACTTCTCATGTAGGTATATGAATACCCCCATGCTAGACTTTCATCCCTGGATGTGTGATTAGGTGGAAAATAGGGTTCACTAGAATGAATCAACAAGATGATGAACCACTTAGTTTTTCCACCCTAAACACTTGCAATTATGATGCAATTATGAGGGCCAAAAGATGCAAATAACAATCATAAATGATACCTAACTGGTATAGAAACTATGAGGGAAGTTTTTAGAGCTCAAAGAGGTGTGTACCTTGCTACAAGAAGCCTATTTTTAGGTCACAAAGGACTCATTCGCCTTTAGTGGCAAATGGGTCCCTATTAGGGTTTCTAAAACTAAGATCTGGGTTATTTTCTTTGATGTCTACACTCTTAGAATCTCATTTTTCAATCATGAAAACCTATACTTAATTTTTTAGCTTGAACTCTTTGTTCTTGCACTTTGAGTGACAACTTAGTAGCTTGACAACTTTGACAATTTTGCTCCAAATCTTTCCTCCACTTGATCTTCAACTTGTAAATCTGCAAACACACATTCAACGGAAGAAAAAATTGTTGATTGTTAGTGAATAGGGGTTTTCCTAATTCAAACGCCTTGTAGGTAATTAAACTAATTGATGAAATAATGAAATTGAAGCATGAAACATGAAATGATGTGATGTAGATACCTTGGATGTTTCCTTGTAATGCAAATCTACAATCTAACATGTAGTGGCCATGAAGAATGTAGATATTTATCCTTGAATAAGATGTGAAACAATGCTTTCAAGTAGATCCTCAATGCTACATCAAATTTCTTAGCTCAACAACATGCATGAATGCATTAAACCTAAACATGATGGAATGATCTTGAATTACTGCAATAAACACTTGATAGTCTACCTTGAAATGCCTTTGAAAATTCTCTTGAAGTGCTCTATAATGCTCTCTTGAAATTGATAGAATGCTTCATAAACTTGCTAGGAGAAATAATGTGAATTAGCCGCTTATTTATACTAAATTAGGAGATTAGCCTTGAAATTAATTCAAGTCGACACCAGATCTGGAGATAAACATTATTAAATTCCCACCACAATGAAATTCAAAAAGGGAGTCCTCATTAAGGGATGACCCATTCACCACCTAGAGAGAATGGGTCTTGGAACTGTTTTCCAAGACCATTCCTTCAGGGAATAAAAGAACACTAAAACCCCATTTAGAATCAACTGATAAAGGGGGTCATATAAAGGGAGGACCCATTTTCCACCTAGGGCGAATGGGTCCTAGCACCATTTTCAAGGACCTTAATTTGCCTAATTAAATGTTATGTAATTTGGATTGTGGTTGTCAAGATAGATCTTCGGGAGGTGTCACAAATAAGGCTTAAATTTGAACTAAAGGGGTTAATTAACTCCAATTAACCACAATTAATTAAAAATACCATAGATAAATGCAAAAGTGTGTTACAACACTTAAATAAGGTACACATTAAGTTCATTTCATTAAAAGGGGGCCCAAGATCAATGCGAATGTGTTACAACACATTACAACATTAAACCTAGGCAAAAACTAGGTTAATTCAATGACAATTATTCCCAAACCAAGTAAGGAAAAAGGATACTTTTTCCATTACTACAATGTGTCATTATACAATGACAATTTCTTGAGGAAAGAAGATGTATCGGGCTACCATCATTAGTAATAACTCGCATGATCAATTAATAAATGTCCAAAAGAGTAGCAAGTTTTACATGAATTCTTACTTTTGTTACTTACTTTCTTATCATGCTACCTTCCCAAGACCAAGGAGAGTAGGTTCCCTTTAGATGGGAGAAAAAAATCTACCACCAAGTTATCCCCAACTAAAATTTGAAGATAATCGAAAGAACTATTTTTTGTTAACAATGCCTGTGTATATATTGTCATCAAAGAACTGCAGAATGATTTTCAAAAGGATTTCTATGGAATAAATAGGCGAACTGAAAAACTAGGGCAACTAGTATATCGAATTAAAAACTTTCACATATATTAGGGTAGCAACACCCTACAAACTACCCATACTAGTGATAGGATAATTTTGTTAAAAATTTGGAGACAAGTGGCATAAGGCCACAAGATGATAGTGGGTAAACATAAGTCAAGATACTCCTCTCCTATTAAGGTTGGATTTTATTCCTGTGCAAACATGCAAATAATAAGGAAAACTAAAATTAAAATGGCTCCATGGACCATGTATTTGTATAATGATACCAAAAACAGGTTTGATCCCAATGGGAAGATTAGTAAGGTCATTAGAGCTTACTAAAAAAATGAGCTTTCCCTAGGGGATCATTGGATGTATTGTATAGATTAATATGAGATCAGACCGATCAACCATTGCATATTGATTTTAGAGTTAATAAGAGCTTGTAATATAGAAAAGGTATCGAATGAGTTGAAAAATGATGGGAAAGTGTTGCTTCTTGCATATAATACTCTCCAGATTTTTAATCTACCCATTCATATGTGGAATTTTTAATGCAAGAATAATTCATCTATAGTGAAATGCAAAAAAATGTGATGGCTTGCTCTCAACAATGGTCAACTGCACCATTTACCATGTTGGAGTTACCATGTGGCTAAACGATTAAAAAACAAGGTTAAAGAAAGTTGGATAACCATCTAGTGTTGTAGCCAAAAAGAAACAAAAAAAAAACAACATTAAAGTAAGCAAGTCTCAAGAGAAAGGAGCTAGAGAAGATAATTTTGATAGAAACTAGTGAAGAAGAAGAAGAATTTCTTCTCTAGAGGAAGAAAAGAACGTGCATTCTAGTTTCCATCATTTCACAAACTTATTCTCAACCTCAATTCTCATATTTGTCTCCATCCTATGAATCTCATACTCCAACTACTTCATCTCTTCCTCATGAATCTTCTATCTCAACTCCACCATCATATCCTTTAACATATACAATTACTCATAACATGGATTCATTAGTCCACCTCAAATTCCTCCAACTCATACTACAACTCCTCCATCTCCACCACTTGATACTCAGATACCTTCAACCCCACATCCTTAATAAGCAGAAAAAATAAATGGTAATTTTGAAAATACAGAAGCAAAGCATGAGGGTAAGCAAGGAGAAGACACCCATTAGAATTCTCAAACCTTTGCAAATAGTGAAATATTTCAAATTCCCCTCATCCATCACCTCCACCACATCAAACAACACAAGAAATACAATATGAAGGGATAAGGATGAATTCTCATTCTCTTTCTCATCAACTACAAGAGGAAACATCTAGCCTCCTAGTATGGCTCAATCATACTATTTAGAAGAGAAAAAAAATGCATGTTCAAGTAGAGGAGGAAGATTTATCTATTCCCATAGAATCCCTCCAAGAACTTACAAGCAAGAGAAAGAGAGAAATATGACTCTCCACTACAACAATGGATGAGCAAGGAAATAAGGTAACACAACTTGTTATCCCCTTGGTTGAAAAGCCAAAAGAAAACACGACACTTAGGGATTATCAGATACAACAATTAAATTTGGGTACTCAAACCCAAGAAGGAGAGAAACATTCCTTGCGATTGATTGTTTCTAAAATGTTGGAATGGATATAAAGAAGGATGAGAATATATTAAGGCTTAGGTTGCACAATTGATAACTTATATTAACCATTTGGGTTGGCATGTTGATTTTGCTACACCAAGACTGATTTTGCTACACCAAGACTGATTTTGCAAGCAACATTAAATAAGGGTGCTCAATTTCCAAATCTAGAGGGCCTCCTCTTAGTTGCTAAGAAATGGAAAGAAATCTTACAAGAACTCAAGGGTAGAGTAATAAGGAAGGCAATGAAGGCTTATCAATCTATTAGTAATGAAGCTAGCTTGGCCCAACAGATGGATTATGAGGTGGATGAAGACCTTCTCATGTGGGAATATTACATCCTAATTTTACAAAGAATAAAAGCTTCACCATTTGAAGAGCTTGTTAAGGTAGTTGTTCTTGAGGAAGAAGACCAAGAAAAACTAAATGAGTGGTTAGAAGCATGGGAAAATTGAGAGTCAAGGCTTAAGAAGTGTAAAGGCAAGCTAATAAAAAATAGAGGGTTAGTAGATAGAGTGATGACAAAGATTGAAAAATTTCATTGAAGAACTCTCTTGCATGTTCTAGGGGACAACATCAATGGTAAAACCAACTATTAAGATGATAAAATAATTTCTAGATTCATTACATGAGTCGGTATCTGAGAATTCCGTTGACGGAATGATGAAAATCAAAGCAAATATTCAAAAAATTCAAGAAGAGCTAGTTGGTTTTGATGAATTACAAGGGAAATTAGAAGAATCTACCTTTTCTCAAAGGATTAAGTTGAAGTATCAAAAGGGCCCTAATATTATGAATCACTTAAATGAAGTCATTAATGTCTTTTCATATAACTTTCTAGACTCAAAGTAATTTAGGCACTAGTTTTTCTTTATGCATTCTTTATTCTTTCAAATAAATGTAATAAACCAATGTCTAGTTTGATAAATGCGGTGGCATGTGATTTCCCACTTAGCTTGTAGTTCTTTGTTGGATTTTAGTTAAATTTTAGCTAGTTCTCAGTTTGTTTTAAAGATAGAGCAAGTTTCCTAGGGTTAAGTTTCTATTAAAATCCTTCAAATCCATAAATTTTGGGATGCCTAGTTCCTATTTATATATTTTTGAAACTTTTATAAGGGTTAGAAATCATTTTTATTACAACAAACATATACATTTTCACTGTGGAACTCTACTAAATGGTGTATTTTGATATTTTGGATGAATCAAAGGATCATGCATGTTATTTTGCAAATGATTTTATGATCTTAGTGATTACATTGCGGAAAAGACAAGAAGATATGACTGACTGCCTGGAAGATATATTTTAATAGAAAGACATGATTGAAGGTGGTAGAAAGACGGGGGAAATTGCAGAGAAGAGTGATAGAAAGACAGTACGAAAACTAAAGTTGGAATGAAATAGAATTGGTGAACTTTTTTAACAGTACGGAGTGAGGCAAGCGTTGGTCTGTGTGGGAGTGGGGCGTGAGAGAAATAAAAGTGCGCCATAAAAAGACGTTTCCCAGTACAGGCATACATACACTGAGAAATAATTGTGCGCTATAAAAAGTCGTTTCTCAGTACAGACGTACATAGCTAGAAAATGAGAGACAACGCAAACACTGGTAAATGATACGTACATATTTGACTGTACATGACAATACATGTCAGGCCCACTGCCCACAGAAGACTTGACTTCAGCTAGAAATGACTGAATAACCTAGACAGCCAGATTACTCCAATATTGAAGGTGATAGAAAGACACATGGGAATTAGAGGAGAGGGGTCAGTAGTCGCGCGGGGTAGTCGTACACTCAATTGTGATTATTCATATCAATATTAAAATGAATTAATATTATATTTTGTATATATTTATTTCATATATTAATCAAAATATTACCAAATATGTGATATTATGGGACCAATAGTTGTTCAAGTAAAAAAAACATAAAAACATTCATGAACAAGTGAAATAAATATTTTTTTGTTCAAATAAAATATTTAAACTATTCATTATAAGTGTGTCATTTATAAAATTAAATGGTCATTTGATAAAATAAGACACTCATTTAAACAAGTATTGTTATATAGTGAACATATATTGTTCTTATGTGTACAACTATTGGGGTAGCAATGTACAAGCATTGGAGTATTTAATATTAATAATTTGTCCTATCACAAATATAAAAGGTGAGCACAATAAATACCATGTATTTTTTCAATAAATGTGAAAGATTTTCAAAAAAAATAGTGTTCAACTATTTGTCCATTTTTGTTTGATATAAGTTGTAATTTAAATAATTATGTGTTGTTTTTATGACAACAAATAGTTTTTATTTGTTCAACTATTGGTCCATTTGTGTTGAATATAAAAGCTAGAGATAACGAAGATTTATGGTTACCAATAGGTATTTGGTCCATTTAGGTTGCGTATAAGTTTTATTTTAAATAAAAATATGATATTCTACAAGCAACAAATGATTATTTTTTGTTCGACTACTAGAGATACCATGATTAAGTTTTGGTTGAACCTTTAAAAAGTCAAATTTTGGACACTTCTCAGTAGATGTGTTGATGTGGCAAGTTGCATGATGAGTCACACCTCCAAACCTTAGTTATAGATAGATAAGAGGCTAGTCCATATTTAAAAAAAAAAATGAAGGTCTTACAATATTCCAGTCAATCGCTACATGTTGACAAAGTTAGCCTGCACGACTACTGGCCCCTCTCCCCTAATCAAAGTGTTTATGTACTAATATTTGACTACCATTTATGTACTAATATAATGCATTAACTCAACCAAGTGCATGAAATGATAGGAGTAAATCCTTTCCAGCGCAAGGGGCATTGATCAAATCGAGTCCACACGCAAACCCTCTTTTGGAAGTTTCCAATCTTGACTGATTCAAAGACCTCAACTTTATCAAGTTATTCAATTCAATGGAATATAGAAACAATAATTTTTTATGTTTCTTTCGATAGAATATCTATATTGATAAAAAATTAGTGTTTCTTAATTAATGATATTTTTGTTTATTTATTTATATCAATTTTGAACAATTAGCAAAGAGTAGAGATTATAAGAAATTTTTAAAATTTACCTATTGTGTTGTGTACATAAATATGTATACATGTATGTATCTATGTATATGCGTATATAAAGTTTCTAGTTTGAATCTACAAGATAATCTCTCTAAGTTCTACCTATTAGTGGGGGAGATATTAAATCAACACATTGAAAGAACCTAACCCTCTACAACCATTAGTTTGACAATGAAGTACAAAACTTATAATATAAAAATGTGGAGTACAAACATAAGATTAATGATCATCTTTTCAATTCACTTTGTCTTTTATTCTCATAGACATACAATCAAGTCTATAGTTAAACAACTTATCCAAGATGAACCATTTTCACAACACATGTGTACCACATCATAAACACACCAAATGAATTATATGAAGCCAACCAAGTCCTTCCAACACTTCTTAACACATCAACTCAAACACTTAGAAAGCACAAAATTACAAGGCATATACAAGACAATTATGACTTGCATATAGTTTAATAATACAAAATTGATAACACTAATATTGATTAACATTGAACACCCAAGATCATATATAAAATCTCCAAATGACTACTCCTCACACTTGATACTATGAAAACACTCATCATTTGATGCCATACATCTTGACAAACCATCATGTTCTCAAGGTAGAATAAAATGCATCCTATCACCTTAGCACAATCACCTTATCTCAACATGTGGAACCAATTTACAATCACAAGAAACATAAAAACATAAAATACATGATAACAATAATTGAGTAAAATATAATGAACTTATGACTTAGCAGTTTGTAAGCACCTTGTAGAATGATGAAGCCATAATTAGAGGACTAAGGGTAGATGCTTCAAAGGCAACAGTGGCAGAAGTATCAAGATTACCAAGAACAAGGGAAGAATTTCTGGTAAGATCTGATGCAATTACGGCTAGGAATGATTTTCAATGCCAGGGAAAATTTAGATTTTTCATCTCAAGGTACAAAATGACTTTCTTTTACCCTGAGTTTGGACTTTTGTTGCTTCTTACATTCTTAAATATTTAACCTATGATGACAAGCAATCCCTCTTATACACTATGCACTTTAAACTCCTTAATCACTTACTTCATCAAAGGATTGTGAATGTCCCTAATTTCTTATACAATCTAGATTGAAAAAAATGTTTGTTGAATATAAGAAGAAAAGAAACCAATCTGCTTTGTCACATTTTTTCTTGGTCACCTTGTTAAAAATAAATTAAGTCTCACAATCCAATTTCCCAATGTATCTTGGGAAGCTTTCTTAACCTACAACAATATCAATGACGTTCTCATAAGGCCATGTGCAAAGGATTTGAATAGAGAATGGGAAATGGGAGAACCTTTTACGACTAACATAGAAGAGGAAAATAAACCCTATGTTTCATATATTGCCTCACCTACCCGTAGAATTAGGGAATAGGCAGAACAAGAAACTCAACATACAAATTTTGGGGAGCAGCCTACAGAAGAAGGAGTCATAGAAACCCCTGCATCTTCTAAGATCCCTTCTAGGCCCCAAAAGAGAAAAAGTGTAGCCTCTGCTTCTGAACCCAAGAAGAAGTCAAAGAGTCCAAAACAACCAAGGAGGTGATCACACCACCTTAGAAGGAAAGTGCCTATAAAGGGAAAGGTTAAAAATAAAAAAGGAAAAGATTGTTGTAGTTGAGACTGAAATAGATTCTAAAGAAGAAAGTGTTTCTAGTGGTGACAAGAAACCTAAAGTATTATAGCCTCTATATTTGAGCAGTAGTTTAGATTCAAATTTAGAGCACTTGTTCACAACTAAAAATAAGAACATACCTCCAAGAAGCCCTATTTCTAAAGAAGGGTTTGTTCCACCTGAGGAGGTTGAGAAGGAAATATTTTTGGAGAAAGAATAGGAGTTACTTCTACAAGGAAAGAATGAGAGTAAGGAGTTACAAGAAGCCTTGCAAAGAATTAAAGTTAGAAGAACAACTTAAAGGATACCAGCAAAGGGAGGAAGGATTAGACAACAAAATTTGAGAGCTAGAGAAAAGGTTGTATGCCTTTGATCAACAAGGATCGAGATTGGAGAAGTTGGTACAATTGACCATTTTTTAAGTTAACATGTTCAAGACTCCACATCTTATGAATCAAGTTGCAACCCTAAGAATTCCTAGAAGCCCTTCTATAGTGACCCTTGGAATTGAATTGTGGAATAAGATAAGGGAATTCTCCCAAAAATAAAAAGCTTGGGAGAAGGAAAAATATGAGTCGATAACAACACACACTAGGGAGATTGACCAAAAATATATAGAAATTAAGAAGTTGAATGTCAAAATAAAGAAGTTGGCTAACAAGACAATACATCTTTTGAAGTGCATACCCCTTGCTAGGGTGTATACCTTATACTTGCAAGAATTTTTTTTAAGTTTTCAATTTAGTTAATTAATTAGTGATCTTCTAGTCTCTTTATATTTACCTACTATATTCTTAGAAGTGTATAAATGATCAACGGGCTAGATATGCAAGATCAACTATCTAAATTTTGTTTGCATAACCTGGCTATCCCTCATGACTTTGCATGAAATCCACTCATGTTTTTCAAATATTTTCAAATTAAAGAATTAGCTCCATTTATAAGGAATGAGCATCAAAGAGGATAGATACAAATGGATTATCAAGAATAGGAAGTCATTTTCCATCCTAATCAGAGTACAAGCTGAAAATCCTCATGAGGTGGTGGATGAATGGATCAGATTGGTAGAGAAAAGGAGAACAAAGGAGAATATTATGGAATGCAGAGAACAAGACTATAAAAGGTTTTAGGAGCTTTTAGCATGGAATGCAATTGGACATTTGATTTCTCTCAAGACAGATGAAGAGAATTGACCCCAAAGTTGTGAAGAAAATAACCTCACTTAGTTTTTAACTATCTTGAACTAATCCCTTGTCAAAGGACTTCTCTTGTACCTTAATGATGACTCTACCTCTATGTTTGAGTTGCTTGACATGGCGAGGGCAGGGGCTACTGACAATTTTAAATTGGTAAATGGACCCTACAGGAATTTAATAGGGTCAACATTAAAATTAGGGGTTTGAAGGAGAATTTGTAAAATATTCCGAAAGGTTCAAACTTGGATATTCTAATTGAAAGAATTATTGATCTTGAGTGTTCGTTCATTGATTTCAAGTCCCTTTGTGAGCATCGTTTAGCGGGTTTATAAGCCAAGGTATTAGATATTAATGCAGATATCAAGAAACTTCTCCATGCCTATCACATTTCAGTGAAGAATAGTGCAGACTCGTTGGAGGTCTTGTTTCACAAGATCAGTGAGCTTAGAGAGGACCAGTTGTATTTTTCTAAGTTAATGGAGAAGGAACAATTGGCCAAAGGTAAAGGGAAAAAAGGTGTGAAGGATGATGGTAAAGGCCCTGCTGTTAGAGGGTTGGATGACTGGAAGAAGTCTTTTGAAGCTGAGAAAAAAAAATTGTTGGACATGATTGGGTTGCATAGGAACCAGGAACTTGAGGTGGCCAACACCTTAAGCAGTATGAAGTAGTATCCTATTGTCTTTTTTTTGTTTGTTGTTCTATTGCTGGGTCTCAGTTTCTATCCTGATATTTGCTTCTTTTTTGCTGATGGCCGCTGTTGATAGTTTAGTTTGATATATTTTGAGTAGAATTTTGTAACTTCTTGTGTTTTGGGTTGCTGTTGTGTTTTTAGTTTAGCATATTTTGAGCAGCATTTTGTACCTAAAATTGTGAAGGGTTTTGGGTCCCTGAAAAACCTATTTTTCCCTTATAATCAAAACTATCTTGCAACAATAAAAAGAGCCCATAAGTATATATCAACCTCCCTTGAAAATGACATCACTTGGCTCCCCTTGACATTCCATCCTCCTCTTCTCTTATTTCAAATTTCATATTGGACTAGACAAAGACAAGAGATCAATGCAACAAAAGACACCAAATGGGAGAAGATATCGAAATATAGATGATTTTACCTAAAATAGGAAGGGGTTACCAATACAATGAACTATAGGGAGGTTGCACTTCAATATAACCTAAGGCCCTAAGTTTCTTGAAGACAAGCAAGAAGTTAAGTTGGGGGATGATGAGCCAAAATAATTTCTTATTTCATTGCTTTATTTACATACTTTTATTTTATTTTTTGCTAAACTATAAAAGACATTACCAGACATTTTTATATACTTTAAGCATTTTAAATAATTTGAATTTGATATATGTTATATCAATAAGTGTGTGTATGAATTGTGAATATTTGTGAATTTAGTAGAATTTCATGTTTAATTATAGTTCTTAGCAATGAAAATTCCTTGAAGAAATAAGGACTAACCCTCACAACAAGGAACCTATCAGCCTGTAGCAAAAGGTTTCTCTACTCGCAATAGAAGGATGATAGTCCAATGCAGAGGAGTTAATATATTACAACATGATCACACTTTCAAAAGAAGATGGAGGCGGTCATTTAAGGACAATATCATTGATGAGCAAGTGCCACTCTTATCTTTTAATAAGTCAAAGGAGAAATAAGTTTGTTCCAATGAGGAATAAGATTTATAATAGGAGTTGATCTATCTAGACACGTTTTCAATTATAATGGTTAATCTTGATTAAGTGCAGAGTCCTTATTTAACTTCTATACTTTTATTTTTTTAAAAACTAGTCCTCTTCCTATTCCTATGGGAGAGTTGACATCTAATTTTAGTTTTTTTTATAGTTCACAATTAAATGGACTCTTGCAGACCCTATATAGCAAGGTGCCCTGTCAAGAAGGACATCTAATTTTGCATGTATTAGGTTGAATAATATTTTTTGTTAAATATTATATTCAACAACTCTATGTATGATTGAAATGTAATAAAGAGAAGATATTTTGGTAGATGTTTTCTCAAGTGACTAGTTGAAGAAGATTTCATGGATGTAGCAACTCAAGCAAGGGCCACTTGAGGTACTACAAAACCACATAAGTTAGTTAATAAATTAGATTGTGCATTGCAATTTAATTTATATTCAATTTATGCTATTATGAATGATGTATTGTAATTTTTGAATTGAAAATTTTCATTGATATTTTGTTCAATACTCTGGAGGTTAGTTGGATTAGGATATGCTGCAGCATAATAATTATTAAGTTATAATTGTAAGCATAACAGTTATTGAGTTACAGTCATAGGAATAATAGTTATTGAGTTACAACCATAATCATTAAGCACTCATAGAAATTAAGTAATTTCTTATATTTTCTTACTCAATTTTGAAGATAGAAGTCAATTTTGATTAAAGAAATTTAGTGCATTTATCTGTGTTCAATTTACCTATACCCAGTCGATGTAGGCCATTTAGAATTTTTGAATGCATATATCTTGCCAGCATCATCTAAAGTTTGCGACTCCTTGGTTGATAATTGAATGAAGCCCCCTTTTGAACAATGAACTACTTAATATGAGGGATCTCCGGGTCTGTTAAGTCGTGTATATGATCATCTATGCCAGTTAATTAGACATTAAGGGAAGTTCTATATTTTTATATGTCATTACTGTGATAATCCTTCTTAGATCATGTCATTAAAAAATTTGCACTAAAATAAGACAGGTTGTATCTAGAAATTTGTGGCACATAGGAATGTTTTGTCTAAATATATAAGGTCATTTAGGGCCCCTCTACAATAATCTCTCTCATATGCAGGAGAATCAAAACCATTTGGTCGTGGTGAATTTTGTTTGCTGCCCCAAAAAATGTCAGATGCATGCAATGTGAAGTTGCAAGGTAGCCTAATTTTTGTTATGTTCATCATGGGACTAAACCGTCAGCTCCAAAATGTTTGAGTGGGAATTTTATGCTAGGAATACTCCTATTTCACTCCCTAAATAGCCCAAATGTTTTGAACTGCATTGTGTCAATGTTTTCTCTTAAGAGCCCTAAGTGCAAAAAAATATCAAAATTTGATGGATTGTATCTCAAAATTCGTGGTATGATGTAGGAATATATTTTTTGAACCTATAGGGTCTCGTAGGGCCCCTCTACAATAACCTCTCTCATATTTTGAAGACTCAAAACCATTTGGCCATGGTGAAATTTTTTTTGTTGTCCCAAAAATTGTCAAATGCACTCAATGTGAAATTGCAAGGTAGCCTATTTTTTGTTCTATTTGTAGTGGGGACAAACCATTAGTGCCAATGAATCTAGGTGAGTGATTTTATGCCATGAATGCTTCTTTTATTCTCCTCAACTTGCTTGAACATTCTAGAGTACATTGTGTTAATGCTTTCTCTTGAGATCCCTAAGTGTAAAAAAATGTCAAACTTTGATAGATTGTATATCAAAATTTGTGGTATGTAGGAAAATTTTGTGTGAAACTATAGGGTATTTTAGGGCCCCTCTATGATAATATCTCTTATATTTTGAAGACTTGAAACCATTTGGCCTTGGTGAAAGTTTTTTTGCTGCCCCAAAAACTGCCATATGCATGCAATGTGAGCTTGCAAGGTAGACTAATTTTTGTTCTATTCATCGTGGTGCCAAACCATCAGTTCCAAAATGTCTAATTGGATGGGGTTATGCTAATAATTCTCCTTTTTCACTCCCCAACTCGCTTGAACATTTTGAGCTACACCATGTCGACATTTTCTCTTAAGAGCCTTAAGTGCAAAAAATTATTGAACTTTGACAAACTATATCTTAGAATTCATGGTACATATGAATATTTTTTTTGAACCTATAGGGTATTGTAGGGCCCCTATACAATAGCCTCTCTCATATTTTGAAGACTCGAAACCATTTGGTTGTGGTGAAAGTTTTTTTGTTGCCCCAAAAATTGTTAGATGCATATAATGTGAAGCTGCAAGGTAGCCTAATTTTCATTTTTTGTATTGTGGGTATGAATCATCAATCCAAACATGTCTAGGTGGGAATTTATATTCTAGTAATGGTCTTTTTTTTCACCCCTACTCTCTCAAACTTCTGGGCTACACTGTGTTGGTTCTTTCTCTTAAGATCCCTAAGTGCAAAAAATTATCATACTTTGACGTGTTGTATCTCGGATTTGGTGGAACATATGAAAATTTTGTTTGAACCTATAGGTACATGTGAGGCCCATATACAACAACCTCTCTCATATTTAAAAGCCTGAAAACCATTTGTCAGTGGAATTTTTTTTTTTGTTGCCTCAAAAACTATCAAATGCATGCAATATAAAGTTGCAAGGTAGCCTAATTTTTGTTATGTGCATCATAGGGCTAAACCATAATTTCTAATAGTTCCAAGTTGGAATTTCTATGCTAGGCATGGCCCTTCTTTTCACCCCAACTCTCCTGAATGTTTTGGGCTACACTGTGCCAACACTTTCTTTTAAGATCCCTAAGTACAAAAATTATCAAACTTTGATGCATTGTATCTCAAAGTCGGTGACACATATGAACGTTATGCTTGAACCTATAGGTGCACATGAGGTCACTCTACAAAAAACTCTCATATTTTAAAGACTCAAGACCATTTGGTCAAGGTGAAAGTTTTTGTTCTACCCCAAAAACCATTAGATGCATGCAATATGAAGTTGTAAGGTAGCCTAATTCATTTTGTCTATCGTGGAGCCAGACCATGAACATCAAAAAATATAGGTGGGAACATCTATGCTAGGCTTGGATTTTTTTTTCACCCCAACTCTCTTGAAGGTTTTGGGCTACACTGTATCGATGCTTTCTCTTAAGATCTCTAAGTGCAAAAAAATTCAAACTTTGACGCATTGTATCTTGGAGTTGGTGGCACATACAAACATTTTGTCTAAACATATAGGTGCACATGAGGCCCCTCTACAATAACCTCTCTTAGATTTTGAAGACTCAAAACCTTTTGGCCATGTCAAAAAAAAAATTGTTGCCCCAAAAATCATCATATGCATGCAATGCGAAGTTGCAAGGTAGCCTAATTTTTATTTTGTGCATCATGGGGCTAAACCGTCAACACCAACATGTCCAGGTGGGAAAATCTATACTAGGAATATTCCTATTTTGCATCCAAAATCTCTTGAATGTTTTGAGGTACACTATTCCAGGCTACACTATAACTAATATTTTTATTCTACAAATATGCAAGCACCCTTTGAAGCTTTCCTAATCTTTATAAAAAAAATTCTCTCATAAAATTTTGGAAAATTTGAGGTGGTGAGATATATACCTTTACAAAATCCACACCTTCTTCCTAAATGATACTTAATACATCTGATGGGATCACATCTTTGTCCAAATTCTCTAGCAAGATAACATGCAAGGAAGAAAATAACTTGAGTTGGTCTTGCAACTCTTCTTCTATTCTAGGTCGACAAGTAAAATTCATAGAAATTTGTTCTATAGCCTACTCCAAGATATTACTTTTAGCATTGTTATTAACAATTTCCATACACCTCAAATGCAATTTTTTACATGGCTTTGATGGCTAGTGAGTGGGAAGATTTAAATTTCCAACACAACTGATTTCACTTTGTGACTTGTAATTAATAAGTTCATCTTTTAATGATTCCAAGAAATCATTGTCATCTTCAATATAATTAGATGAGCTAGTAGCTAACTCTTTACACACTAAGTAGCATCCAACGCATACCACTTGGCTATAATAATAATGAGCTAACTCTTTAAGTTACCACCTTCTTAAAGTATCTATGGTAATCACAAAAGATATGTTCCATTTGAGAAACAATGACAACCCACTTTTCTTAACTATTCTTCTTCCATCATCTAGGGTCATATTACAAAAATAGAACAAAATATTTTTTTCATCATTTGAGTACTATTATTATCAATCGTAATGAGCCTATGACTGTCCTATATTCATTAGGATCTTCCTAATGAAGTTATGGTGGTTCCAATTAGGATATGGTTGTTGTATATTCATTAGGACTACCCTAATAAATTTATGATAGTCCTAATGAAGCTATGATTGTCCTAAGACAGTTATGAAAGTCCTAATGAAGTTAAAGCCTACCTTAATAAGGTTGTGATAGTCATAATGAAACTATGATGGTCCTAACAAACATATGACTATCCTAAATATCCTATGATTGTCCTAATGAAGTTATGATTGTCCTAATGAACCTATCACAATCCTAAGAGCATAATATACAGTCCTAATGAGCCTGTGAATCTCCTGAGAAATTTATGGCAATCCTAACAATGAAGCTAAAATAGTCCTAATGAAGTTATGACAATCCTATAATTTTATGAGCTTATCTCTATGTCATATTTGTGCATACATGTAGAAATCATCATCATACTAAGGAAATGACCAAATAATATAACACTAGATGAGCATGAAGATAAGTATGTGAGAACATATATAACAAAGATGTAAGGAAATAGGTCGCTATAGTGGCTTATTCTATTAATATGGAATCTATGAACACAAATTTGTGTAGGTAAGGTGATATAGATCTATAGTGGATGCTAGTAGCAAAGTGGAATTTATGGGGGAAACGAAAGGTGCCCCCAATGTAGAAGGAAGATAAGGTAATGTAAGAGTGTAATATTAAGGAGGTGAAAGCATGATGTCCTTAATATAAATGTATAAAAGTGATAGGGGTATATGTAGAAAGATGTGACAAAAAAGGTGCCACTATAACTTTTATGCTCGAAATAAGCATTTGGTGAGCACCAAATGGTCTGGATGACCAGGATTGAGGCTTGGTCATCCCAAACCAAGTTTGGAAACCACCAAAATTTGTTCTCACCAAATATGAAACTTGTTACTAAAAGAAACTTCCCTTTTCATTTTTTTGTTGTGCAACCCACGACCCCCACATTTTTTTGCTCTTCAACCCATGCTCACCAAAATACATTGTCATTTTTTCACTTGGAGGTTTTGAAATATTCATCAAGATGCCACCAAGACATCGAGGAGGTCAAAGAGGTAAGTATCTCTACTTTTTAGTTTCAAATTTTGATTATATTATTTTTTTTAAAGCAGGGTAAACGCTTTTGACCCGGAGCTATGAACAGGTGAGGTCACAAATGGGGGACCTCATCCCCAATATAAATTATCAAAAATTAAAACCCAATGGGGTTTGAACCTTGATGGAAAGAATAACAATACAACAGCTTAACCATCACACCATGCCACTATTGGTTAAATTTTGATTATATTATAGATTGAAATAGGTTTTTTAATTAAAATTTGTTTTAATTTCCAAGAAATGATATTCCACCCTCCAATTTCAAAAATCCTCCATCACCTCCTCATGAATACCTTCCTAAACAAGAACCACATCAAACACATCCATCAATTTATATACATCCCCCAGGAACACAAGAAAAAATACTAGGGAAAATAGAAGATAATAAAAAATAACTTGAGGAATCAATTACAAGGTTAAAAGATACTACTGCAACAAACCCTCATAGGAGAGGCCTTGTTGAATCCCTACAATCTATCGTATCTCAGGTAGGATCAATGAGTGCACAATTTATTTTTTGGTCCAAAAAGAGTGAAGAACAAAAATAATTTTATGCAAACAAACTTTCATATGAGAAAGTAAATAAAAATAAAATTAACAAATCTGACTTATGTACCCTCTTCACCAACCCATGAACCAATCAACCCTTAACAATTGAATGCAGAAGGTTCCCCATCCATTTTTGCCACCAAAAAGGGATAAAGAATAAATTTTGGGATAGGTGGTAAATGGTTTTTAGCCAACCTTCATGCAATAATTATGAGATGTCACAACACTTTATGAGGACAAATCTATTGTTATTTTTTCCTCAATGAGATTCTAAACTATTTTTACTTTCTAGGTTTCTAGGGTAGAGGTGGGAGCTCCACACATGATAGAATGGGGGCACAACATAACCCATAGCTAGCACTGAGACCCTTGGATAGAACTATTGTGGAGCATGTGATTGCTCCTTCTATTGTGAAGGACATTGTTGAGGTGGGCACCTTAGACTCCATTAGCTTGCTCACTCAAAGAATTATACAGTATGTAAGGCCTCTAGTACAGGGTGATGTTGGCGAGTCTTTTAAGCCCCAAGTTCCAGTCCATTTTTGTCAATCTTTTGGTGTTGTTTGCACTTATGATCTTGATAGTAGTTAGGATGTAGCTATTGAGGATACATCAGCTACACAAGGGATGGTTATGGCATACTATTTGTTGAATGAAACATTCGACATTGATACTCAGGTGAATTTCAACAAATGCATTAATTCTATTTATTAAATTTTATTCTTAAATTTAATAATAAATAAATTAGTAGAATTATTATGCTGAAAATTTAGGGTCAAAGTATCATGGCATTCACCTAGACCCCTATTTCATGATATCGTCGAGTCCATAGGTATGTAAATAGTAAAGAAATATGATTATTACATGTGAGTAGTTGAACCTTAGATGAATGGTTTTCTCATAGCTCACTTTAGATGTCAAATAGTTTGATGGTGGACCTTCAACATTGACACCTCACACTTATCATCATTGATGAACTTTCACCCAAGTAACCTTTATTCATTAATGGTGTTGTAAAACAATGTTAAGTAGTTTTGGTAATAAAACAACATTTTTAATTTTATTTTCAAATGTTGACATCAGATGCTCCTCCTGATGCTCATGCCACACAACCACATTGGACTATGGTGTTGCTATAACAGTAGAAATTTATGCTCCTTTGATAGAGGTATGAGATATATTAGTAAATTTCACATTATATTTGTTCTTTTATCGGTCTATTATTGAAAATTTTAATGACACTCGTACATAGTTTAATTTCTATCTTGATGCTTGCTATAGGGGTTTGTGCCTCCAGATCATGAATGTACCCTATTGTGGATGAACATGTTGATTATTTGTATGCGATAAGTGATTATTCTATTATATGTCATTCTACATTTCAATTTCTATATATATTAATATCTGTACTTTTTATTGTATTAGATGGACCTCCAAAGAAGTCTAGAGAGGAGGATGAGTGAGTGCACTCGAAAGACAACACCATCACATGCATCTCCATCTAGTTGATAGTTAAAGGAAACTCACAATTTATTTCCTTCCCCTAGTGGGAAATGACTACATTAGGGTCCATTGTTGTATGCCTATGTGGCATTTTTGAACATATGTTTTGTATTATGGATATGTGACATTTTATGTCCATATGGATTTTTTTGAGCCTATATGACTTTATTGGATATATTTTATACTTTTATCGACATATAATGTTGTATGGCCTTACGACTTTTTGGTTAATGAAAATCCTTTTTACCACTGTTATCCATATTTGCACTACAAATGATTAATTGATAAATGAATAATTACATAGATTTCATTATTAGTAACCATAAAATTGTTTCAAATATCCTAGGCCTCTTAAACGGGGTGACCCCCTTTAATTTAAACAATATTGGTAGCACAAGCATGTAAGTTTTTGAAGTATTTGTCAAATATATTGTGGATGAATTTGAGATTGCAAGTATTTGATAACATAATGAAACTAAACATTGTTACAATGCAACCATAAAAGACTGTGATGTCTTGTTCTTTCCTTTTTTGGAGACTTGATATTTGACTCTTGTTACCCACAATACAACCCTAAGTATTAAGTCATTACAAATTGTCCTTGCACCTTTAATATGCACTTTCTTGAATTTGAAATTTTCCCATCCATAGTCATAAGTATAAGCATTACTGTGAACCCCAATCCTACACCTACACAAACATGCCAAACAAGCACATTATTAGATTGAAATGCAAGTAAGAACAAGGATTCTCCATAAAATTCATCTACAATGCTCAATAATAAGAAAAATGAAGAACAAAACAAAAGATAAATGAAATCCTAATTAAGCAATGCAAACACTCAATCCCATGGGGGAGTTGGTGCCAATTATGTGTAGAAATTGGCCCTTTCCCAACTCCTTTGTAAGCTTTGATGATTTGATGGAGATTGATCCACTTTGTTGATGAAGAACAAGATGAATTCTTGAGAAAACCTGCAATAACCTAGCTATGGCAATTGCAAATGCTCAAGACATATATGAAGTTGCTCTAACTATGAAGATAATGACTTTGCATTCAAATTGTAGATGAAATGAAGTATAGTAGAATTGCTTGGATTGTGGATGAAGAACAAGAGGAAGAGTCTCTCATTTATAGATTTCCAAATTGGAAAAGAGAGTGAAATTGAGCAATGTGGGATCATTCAACATCCAATGGCCAAGTGCCACTTGTCAATTTGTGAATGGATGAAGGTTGTGCACATTTTGATGAAAGTGCCAATAAATGATATTAGGTGGAATTTGAAATTGAGGAAATGACATGTGAAAGGGAAATTTTTTTGAAATAAATGCCACTTGGCTCAATGCACAAGGACATGTAAGAGGAGTGAATGCTTTGTCGAAAGGACAAATCCACTTGGATTTGAATTCAAATTTGAAGGAATATTCCTCCCTTATTCCATGTTGAGAGAAAATAGGCAATTTAATAAATCAAAATAATTGATTTATTGTGCAAGTTGCATTCTCTAGAGAATGTGACATATTTTAGGATTAAATTAATCAAAGATTAATTAATTTAATGAGGAATTAGGAGATGTGACAATTTAGACTTAAAATTATGAGTTGATTTAAATCAAATTGAGAGTAAGGATTTAATTAAATAAATGTTCTGATTTATTTAACTAAAGGGGGTAATGTTAGATTAAATCAAATAAGGTTTTAATTTATTCAATTTACTAAGAGGACTTTAGAGATTTAATTTAAATAAAATGAATTATTTAAATAAATAGAGATAGAGGATTAATTAGATTAAATTGATTAATTTAATCAAAAGAGGGGAGAATGACTTAATTAAATAAATAATGATTTATCTAATTAAGAGATGGAAAGTGATGATAAGATGAGAGTATGATTTAGGACGAAATGATGTTAGTAATCAGGATCAAGTGTGTCGGTCAAATTTCCATGTCTACAATTACAAATTATCATTGCACCTTTAATATCTCTGTTCTTGAATATGTAATTATTGTCTCATGTTTCCTTGGTACCAAAACTTATTTTCACTCTTTTTCTTAGAGCAAAAAAATGAGAATCAATAAAAAATTTGCCTTAGTTTCTAGCATCTGTAAGATGTTTGGGTTGACCTAGGATATTTTTGCATCTAACACCTTGGGTACTTGTTAAATAATGATCCCTTACTCATTACCTAGGAAGAAGTGTCAAAACCCCTCTTCTAATAATATAATGGGATGAACACTAATTATCTCACTTGGTATCTATGATTTATAATGCCTACTCTAGTTCCTTTTTACTTCTTCCTCTTTTTGACCCTTCTATGCCTAATATTGCTATAGTTTATTTGAAATTGGTGTTTGCATTCTCCTATGTCCTTAGCCTCAATATCGTCCTTTTCTCAATCTGTCTTCCCAAGGTGCATGATTCGCTCATGCCTTCTCCTCCTTGATGTATTATATAAGACAACCATGTGACCTATCCTTGTGCCCTCTTCCATGATGCACATAATTTTATTGGTAGTTATAGTATCACCCTATACTCCTTCACTTCCCCACCCTCTTCCTCTAGAATATGTTCCTTAGATGTGGATTTGACATTATCCCCATACATATCTATCAATGAATCCTTATGGGTATCTTGTTGTATCCCTAACTACCTTGTGGTAGTTCTTTCATTAATGTGTCTTAGCTAGCTCTCTCCAACATTCCAACATCTCCTCCATGTTCCATTATAGGTATCATCCTTCTCCAACTTCCTTACCTCCACCAAAAATATTTATATTTAAAGTTATAAAACATTATATTTTTCCACCTTTAGTTTCTTAGAAGCATTTTCTTATTTCTTCAATAATCTTAAAGTATACTCCTCTCTTATAACTAGAAAAAAAGATCCCTCTTATGTATTTCCTTCACCTACTGGCTTGACCCTTATATTATTGATGCATCCAATTTTTTAAGTTTGCATTTTTCCTTTTCTTAATCCCTCTGATTTTATTGCATGCATCATCATGTTTCTTGGTATCTAGCAATTTTAACCACTCTAGTTGTGTTTTTGGGTGTACCATCTAAGCTAGGAGTTTAGAAACCTTCTTGGTCCTCTCATGTACCCATGCCCCACCCTTATTTTATCTCCACTCTAATAACATCATTATTATATTACACTATCATATAGCCTCCTCTCTCTAAAATATACATTATAAATATATTCAAGCTCATTTTATGTAAACTCACACTCCATGATCACCAACACCCACAATACTAGCTCCTCAAGATATTTTTTGTGCAAGAGTAGTGTGCTTAGACATGACATCCTCCTCTTGCTACATTCTTATTTCCTCCTCCTATATCAAAACCATTTATATCTTAATTATTGTAGCTCTCATATTCATTATCTTCACATTTATTTCTAATTGACCTTCTTCATGTCATTCTTTCTAACCATTTATTCATGTTGGAGAAAAAATCCCTATGCACCTTCTACCCAAAAACATGTATGATATAATATGTTCCCCTTGTTTTCTACCCACAACCATAAATTTTAAAAATAGTCTACTAGAGTCCTATACATCTTCTACCCAACGTCCTTTATGGTGAACTTACTAGAGAATTTTCATTTGACTATATTGTATCAATATTTCTTAAGCACCCTCACTTTGTAACTTCAACCTTCAATCATTAGACTACACTTGAATTTTCATTATCTAAAACCTCTTTCCACCTTTGTATT
The DNA here is from genome assembly GCA_007115665.2 of Sequoiadendron giganteum. Classification (NCBI taxonomy): domain Eukaryota; kingdom Viridiplantae; phylum Streptophyta; class Pinopsida; order Cupressales; family Cupressaceae; genus Sequoiadendron; species Sequoiadendron giganteum. Next base: position 370,975,650 of record CM021110.1, on the reverse strand, counting down.
CCTCCACTATTTTTTGTTTATTCTATAGCTTTGTATTTGACTAGCTATAATCAGTACATTTTTGTCAACAACCTCACCTCTAGGGATAACTTTAGTGGCGAATCTTCACCAATTGGCTAATTCTAGGTATCCAGCAAGGTGTTCAAATCGCTAGGATTTCATGAACTATCGGTCCAATGCATGTCCATTTGCCAACTATTTTTTTTTACGAGGCATGTTTAGGCAATAAATTCATCATAACAGACTACGCGTTTCCAATGGATCGATTAATATTTTTGCCTGGAATCCTGGGGAGTATGTCATAAAACACCAACATATTCGCCAATACTATTAAAACAACATTATATGAGGACCCATTTTGCCAATTAAAATTTACAAATAGTTTCTTGTGAAGACCCATTTTGCCAATTTAAATTTATAAATAGTTGCTTATGAGGACCTATTTCGCCTTGAAAATTACAAGGTATCGTTGTATAAGCACTTGGGATTCGCCAAATTTTTAACATACCATTTAAAAATCCTGTGAAATTCGCCAAATATGGATTGATATAAATACAATTGAAACTATTATTTGTTCTTACACATTTTGTTCAGTTCTGAGGTTCTACTTCTTGATTCAGAAGTAAGCGAAACCCGAAAACGTAGACTCAAAGGTGAGTGATCATTTCTTCATACTGTTATTAGTTATTAGTTATAATAATAAGATTTCTTTATCTATTTTACATTCTTGCTTCAGTCTTAAACATGATTTTGAGTAGGGAATGGGATCTATATTCTCTGTCGGTCTATCCTTCTTAAACAAGAAGACATTTTTTTCCAGCTTTTATTTGAAGTGAGATATCAATATGTCGAGAAGCAACTACAAGGGTAAGACTCCTGAGGGTAATGAAGAGACTGGGAGGCCATCAAAATGCCCAAAACGTGGAGGTACCATACAGTCTTACTTTGGAATTGGCAAAGCTTCTAATCCATCAGATCAAGGTGGAGCTACACCATCAACTCTTCACCAAATATTATTGAAGATGGCAATGACAATACCTCACCACCATAGGAAGGTCAAGGTGAGATTGTCATTGTGTTAAATCAAAATGTATCAAATGAGGATGGCAATACCATAAAAGATGTTCCAAGGGATACCCTGGATAGCTAGAATGAGATAATTGACTTGGATGAGGATGATGTTGGTAGCAAGAAAAGAAAAGGCAAAGCAAAATTAGGGCACGAGTGGGAAATGAGAAGGAATTTTCAAATTGGTTGGCTGTCGAAGTACCCATTCCTTGAACCAGTGGGGGTATCAAACGAAAATGATATTGAAAGGGAAACAGAGGTCAAATGTAAGATTTTTAGTTGGAAATATGGAAGAGACAAGACGATGTAGCTAAAGCTTGAAATTATAGAAAAACATATCGACAAAGTTTACAAAAAAAAAACATAGACGGAAAGTAACAATCAGTCATACGATGGAAATCAAAGGAAGAATTTCTTCATGTTAATTAAGTCAAAGATTATGGAGAGCATAACCATAGAATGTCGAAGATTAAAAAATGTGAAGGTACATTTGAGGCTCATTTTGGAAAAGCCATGGCAGCAGCAAATCTGTCAAAAACTATTCAGATGAGTGTTGTTTTTCATATTTTGTCTAGGGGGCATCCTATGACAGACTACCCATAATATTTTGATTTATTATCTTATTTGAGTGTTCCCAACTTTCCCTTCTCACATTGGTCAGTAAACGCTAGATGGAAATGGGCGAACTGTCTTGCTGCAGTGGAAAAGCAAGATTTAAAGGAGAAATTAAAAGAGTCAAATTTCATTGCATTATCTTTAGATGAAGTTACTATGGTAGACAATACTTCTTGGGTTTGTATGCATCTGTATACTATAGAACAACATGTTCGCCAAGCTCATCTCCTTTGTGTTCGTAAAATGAAGGACAATTCAACATCGCAAAATCTATTTGAACTAGTCAAGAAATCTTTGAATGAAATTGTAGGTATGGATGAGTTGACAATTGCCAAAAATTTGGTGTGTGTAGGAGCTGATGGAGTTGCAGTGATGCAAGGTCAGAGGAGCGGTCTTTGCACAAAGTTACAAACTACTTGTTCACCATACATTCTTGGCATTCACTGCATGGCCCACAGAATGAATTTAGCATTCAAAATTGTAAGCAAGTTTCCTACAGTATCAAAAGTTGAAAATCTAGTTCGCGAGATCCACGCATACTTCTACCGAAGTCCCAAATGTTTCCTTGAATTTCAATATTTTGCTGAGGGAATAACACCTTGAAACAAGCTTCTCAAGGATGTTGATACCATATGGATCTCCCTGCATGGACCAGCGCAACGAGTTCTTTCAGAATATCAATCCTTGATTGGAGTGATGTACGAGCATCACAACATAGTAGACAAAGCTCTCGACCTCTTACATAGGTTAAGCGATATAGAGACACTCTTGACTTTAGCTAGTCTTCTCCCCAAGCTGGATGAGATGAAAAATCTTGTGAAGAAAGCCCAAGACAAAACTATATTTATGAATATGCCAATCTACGTAAACTTACATGCTTGGCCCTTGATCATCTATATCTAGATCTAATACAAGAAGGCACAAATTATTTGATGTGGCGAAAAATTACTGATTTGAATAATCCTGATAATTATTTATAGTTTAATGCAAGCTGGAACTTATGTATTTGTGTACGTGGATATGAGATACCAATATACCATTGTAAGACAACCAGGTGCTCTAGAAAAGAATTACCTGTTAACGAGGAAGATTTTAACAACATTGTTAAATCTGTTAGTGATAATTTGAAGGAAATTGCAAAATTTCTTTCCTCAAAGATTCATGAAAGATTCCCTCGACATGAAATACTTGAAGCCATGGGTATTGTGTATCCTCAATTTTGGGTAAACCGAGATAACCCAAAATATTTTCATGATCAAGTAAAAATCTTGATCGAACATTTTTCAAAAAAGGTAACATACAATGAGCAAACAATAGAGGGAATTTAAATGAAAATAAGCTTAGAAAGAAATGTGGGAGTTTTGCAATAGCCATGATGGACCAGTATAAGTCCATGGGCAAGGAGAAGGCCTTTGAACCAGGATCAATAAAAAAGGTTTGGATAAGCTTAGGTCAGAGTGAAATATTGCATGGTTTGATGTCAGAATATTTCAAACTTGTTGATTTATGTCAAACAATGATATTGGGGTCGGTGGAGGATGATAGAGTTTTCAGTACATTGGGGTTTTTGAAATCAAAGTTAAGAAACAAACTGGACAAGAATTTGGAAAATTTCTTGAGGATGAAAGGAACTACATATAATGTCATAAAATTTCCTTTTGAAAGGGCACTTGCAATTTGGAGGTCCACATGTGAAAGAAGAGGGACCGGGTTGTGCAACATAGGCTCTTCAATTCCAAGAGCCGCCGGTACTAGTGGTAGTACTAGTGGCAATGGTAGTGGGACTGGGCCTGGGACAGATGAAAATGATATTGAAATTGACACAAATCAAACAATGAATGTTGAATTTGAGACACAGGTCGAAGAAAGTGCAGAGCAGTCTTAGAATCAAGATGACTCTTTTACTTTATCTGAAGATGAGCATCGGTTTGAGGACCCTAACTCCGTTTGGGAAATGGAAGAGAATTAGTAGGTTTTAGGTATTTTTACTGCACTTCATGAATCAATTTCCATTGTTCCAAATTCCAAACTATAGTTGATGATATTTTATATTGTATTCAATGAACATTGAAATTGTGAATCATTGCACTTCATGATATCTTATTTTATATTGCACTCAAGCACTGCATGAATCATATTCCAAATTGTAGTTGATGATTTTTTATATTGTATTCAAATAAATTTTGAATCATTGCACTTCAAGTTTAGGATATTTTATTTTATATTGCACTCCAAGTCTCCATGATATTGTATATTATATTGCACTTAATGAATCATATGCCAAAGTCAAACTGTAGTTGATGATATTTTATAAATTATATAAAATTGAATACCATCGGCCTAACAATGCTTCATCGGCAGAACCCCCATCACAGTCCCGCCGATGGCCCGATGAAAATAGCTCACAACCTAGTATCGGTGTAACAATACTCTATTGGGATGACTCCTAAGGTGCTCTTCTGATATACTGATAGAGTCGTCAACAAAAGTAACCATGAATTATAATTTATGACCATGGGCATGAATTATCTTATTTTATCAATAATCACAAAAATATACCACACTTTGATTTTATGAACAATACAAATTGTAGAAATTTGTGTGACAAGATCCATATTATAGCCTACATTCACATTGCATCCATAAATATTAAAGAAATTTGAAATTGCGTAGTGACATAGTCCTTCCCCCATGCCTAACAAAATTCAATACCATCGGCCTAACGATGCTTCATCGGCAGAACCCCCATCACAATCCCGCTGATGGCCCGATGAAAATAGCTCACAACCTAGTATCGGTGTAACAATACTCTATCAGGTTGATTCTGAATTCCTAAGGTGGTCTCCTGATATACCGATAGAGTCAAGTTGTCAACAGAAGTAACCATGAATTATAACCATGGGCATGAATTGTCGAATGCATAAAGTATATCGGGGGAACTATGGTGCATCGGGGAAACATTATCTGGCATCCCACCGATAGAACGAAGGATAGGTGTCCATCGGTGGAGAGGGTGGTTATTGGTGAAAGACTGATGTGACATCCCGGGGCATCATGCAGTCGTGTTGTGGTGCATATATGAACCATAATTGAAGTGAATTATATCACAAGTTGATTGCATAGTTGTTACAAAATCTTGGAAGATTTCGCTTAGGGAAAAAGCAGAAGGGCAAAAACTTGGAGTTTTGACGTAGCAAAGACCGGTGGAGTATGGAGGCAACTTGGTGAGACTCACGTAAGTACTTCACTTTCAAACCCAGCTGAGAAGCTATTTTCATCAAAAGCTTAAGATTTAAATAATGGAAGAGAGTATAGACAAACCCAAAGCTAAAAAACAAAAAATCGAAAAGCCTGAGCGACTCCTAAATGAAGACCTGATAGATCAATGTCCTGGGTCGAGGTCGAGACCCAAGAGGAGTGCTCAAATGAATCCTTCCATGGATCGACTATGGGACAAACAAAATGGATTAGGGGATATTTGGACACTGCAACGAGGGTACGACCTCTTCATGTACCATTATAGAAAACAATTTAGGTTTCAACTAGACTGCAATCCATGGAGGTTGAACCTAGGAAGACTTGTGGTGCCCAATGTGTTTGTGAACGTAGAGCTAATTAAAGCTCTTGCTATCAGATATGACCCCAAGAAAAGAACTATTCAGTCACATGGCAGGGGTGACATGCTTGTTATTTCTAGGGATCTCATTTCTAATGTATTTCAGTTAGAGTGTTCACTGAATTTATCATTCACGATCAAAGATATCTTGATAGACTATCACCACATGGATACCAGCTATAAGAGATGGAAATTACCTTTGCATAGGCCCAAGGATGAAGGAGGCCAGCTCAGGAGGTTCTCTAGCAGTGAAAACCCTCCTTTCCATGAAGATTTGTTCGAAGAGTATTTTCGATACACCTATTATTCAGCTGGTCAGGTTTTGGGACTAGAGGTTCCGCCTCTCATGTCGATTGCCCGAATGGTTTTAGGTGCAGACATAAAGAGCAAGGATGCCAGGCCATTTGATTATGCTAGCTACTTGTCCAACGCCCTACATCGAGGGCTTGACAATATTAAAAATAATAATGATAATATTAATTTTGAACACTATTCTTTGCTTATGCATTTGCTATTGTACGAGGGACAAGTCAGAGGGGTCTGGAGTGAAGAATTAAGGATAAAAGATACAATTGAAAATGGAGATTTTAAACCTGTACAAATATGGACTTCATTGTGGGACAACCGATTTGGTAGGTCTCATTACCTTTATTTTGAAGATTTTTTTGTAAAACCATTGATGAAGTTGTTGGGGTATTCGTGCAATTATAACCTATCCCTAGAAGTACAAAGATTTCTAAGACCAAAGGAAAATGACCGGAGAAATAAAGTGAATCATAACTAGGGAGATTGGTATGCTTTCCTTGATTGTACAGTGATAAGGGTTTATGGGTTCGAAGGGGCTCCACACTTGATGCCACGAGTAGTTCCTGACCGAATTGCTTTTTTAGAAATTGTGAGGCAATTGGCAAAATCTGATTCCAAACACCTCAAAGGACATAGCAAACAATCAATTATGCCTAGCGCCTTATGTTTTGGAGACTTTACAGTGGTTGCCAATGAAGGATATGGAGAAATTGATGGTAAATTAGCACAGTACAACCTACCACTAGGTGATGTAAGGAAACAATTTGATGCAGAAGGGTTTATTCACAAGGTGAGATTATCGTAGGGGCTATTAGGGTATGAACATTTGTTCTCAATTGAAGATGTCATAAGAAACCATGATGAGGCTTCCACCAAGGAAAGAATGGCCGCCTATAACAAGATTATGCTTGTAGAGGAATGGAAGAGGAAAAATGTCCCATCTTATTCAAAGGCATTTGGTGAGATACAGGATCCTTTAACAAGAATTGAGCAACTCGTCACTCATGTCAATGAACTGGTAAAGGATGTTCCCCCAATTATTTTTGATGCACCTCATGCAACCTATTCAGGAGTACAAGCTGAAGACATAAAGCCCTTGGATTACATACCTTCACAGCCTACTCCTGAGGTATGTTTTTCTGTAGATACTGATATAAGTGAAGAAGAGCAGGGTGATGAAGAGGGTGAGAAAGTCAAAAAAATCAGTGCTCCTATGATTGCATAGTACGAGCCCCCTCAAGAGCAGAATATTGTAAGATTTGAGGCATCAAATGAACTATCTGATGATGTGAGGGTCAGAGCTGGACAACAACTTATTTTTTATTGTGATTTTGTTAAATCTTCTAAATTTAAATCATTTGTTTATGAATATAAAGGTGGAAAAATGAGACAATAGATACATGATATCACTGTTGAACATGAGGCAACCGATCTAGAGGAATTGAAAAGGGAGGTAGAGAAGAAAATGGAGTCCATCACTCTTGAAAGAGGTAGAGAATTGCTTCAAGAAGCTGGAGTGTTGCTCATGCCAGGGTGGGATATTAGCTCTTCAATTGTATTTGATAGCTTCAAAAAAAGAGGGGATACGACAATGAACTTAATAGAAGAAGCAAGTGACAAAATATATTCAGGATTTGGGTACAACCCAGACGAAGCCACCTTGCTTATTTGGTCATTGTATCCCCATAATAAAAGACTTGATATAATTAGTAATCCAAACGAAGTGTTTGGTCATCTCTTGGGTCAACGAGTAGTTGATACCAACCCTATGGAGACAACACAATTGAACATAAATGTGGCAAAATTTACCAAAGCACAGATCGAAAAAATGATTAAGGAAAATGATAAACTGAAGAAGGAGCTAGCAAATCAAAGAGAAAAAACATCTTCCTCCTCCACATCACATTTTTACTCCCCATGGCTTGAAAAAGATAAGAGAGTGCTTGATGCATTGGCTGATGTAGCCTACTAGAAGAATTGCCATCTGAAATCCCAGGGGAAATGCAAAGAATTGGAGAAAGAAGTGAAAACCATCAAATATAAAATTGTATCTGAAATGATAAAAGAAAGGTTCAATAAAATGATGAAATGTGCTATTGAATATTGGGAAGTATTCAAATAGACATGCATTGCATTGGTGGAGAATGAACGATTGCAACTTAGAATGATGGAGAAAAAAAAGGAGCTCATAGATAAGCATGTCATGAAATGACAAATATTCCTGACATATAACAAGTTGGTAGAATCACATAATGGATATCATATCAGGCTTAGGGAAGATTTCGACTGCTTTGATTCAATCCCACTCTTGACACTTCATTTTGGCACTGGAAATCCGTGAGAATATGATGAATGGAAGGAAGAGCTTGCTGTGCTTCTAACTGTTGCATTGCAAGAAATAAATGACGAGGTTATGGTTTTACAAAACACTCATAAGCAACTCAAAAAAATAATGTCTATGGAATATGATATGAAAGAGGCGATCTCTAACATGGACACCTATGTTGAACAAGAGTACATCCATCACCTCTTTGCAGTCAATCTATTTATTAGCCAAACTGTAGATGTGTCAGAAAAAGATCCAACGGGACAACCATCAGATTCAGAGGAAGAACGCTAGCCAACAACATGATGAGCACCTTATCATGGAGTAGAAGCCTTGAATAGATCTTAGGTGGTCAGTGGTCATGGGATTTTGCTTGGAGATTAACGGTCAATGCATTCACCTGCGACATTGTTTTATTTATAATTTGATTATATTTAGTTGTCAAACGTCATGAATTTTTGCAAGGGGTTTGTAGCTTGTTGCCTCTCATATATAAGAGAGATCAAGACCCCAATAGGAGATCAATGGATTATCGCATCATGTTTAATTAGACTTTAGAGTAGAAAATAGTAAGAAGATAGATAATAGATTGCACCAATTCACCCATCCATCTCATTATTCATATCATAAACTATTTTTTTAATGTATATCATTTGAACTTTGAAGATCAATACAATGGAGAAGGTTACACATATTTACTGATTTTCTTTCGAGTGTTCAACTATTGTGGATTCATATGCTTATAAGTTATTAACTTATTTGGTTGTCTCCAAAGTGTATGTTTATGTTATTCAAATTGAGTGTGTGGAAGTACATTTAATTTGTCAGTACATTGAATTTGAATTCTTCAAGAATAGGGGTTGTGACCATGGGGTTTTAGATTTATTTATGGACATGATCATTGATCAAGTAGTAATGTGGGCCACAAAATGGATCTTGTCACACAAATCTCTGCAATTTGTGCTAATCATAAAATCAAATGTAGTGTATTTTTGCAGTATGTGGGATGTGGGTGAGGTGTAAGTTGGTGGATACTGATCAAGATTTTTAGTCAAAACATAACAGAAGCTAACAGTTCAACATCCATAACTTAGAAGCTCTACCAAGAAGTAAATATAATGAGCTAACAGTTCAACATCCATAACTTGGAAATAGAAGCTCTACCAAGAAGTAAATACAATGAGCTAATAGTTCATCACTAGTTCAAATGATAAAATAAATAATATAGAATCCAGATAATTGAACATCATCACATTACTGAAGTCTGAATTTGAGATTTTTAATTGAATTTCACATGAAGGAGTACATATTGGCATTGGCAATGCAAAATCTTTCAAATTCCCAAAGACAAGTCTGCACAGAGCTAAGTTTGAACTTTGAAACTCATATTATCAAAGATTGAAAATAATAAATCAAGTCACTGTATCACCTTTTCTAGCAACTTTCACTCTTTAGGTGGTGGAATTGCCATTTGTTCTAATTGATGTTGTTTGACTTGAAGTTTTGTTAACATTTCATGATTGTAATTGGAAATGGAACCTGTCTTGAATTTTTCAGTCAATTTTGCATTAAAGGTTATCAATGTTCTGATGGAATCCAAATAGTTCACATCTGGGTTTTGAGGAAACTGGTCTAAATCAATCTTCCTTGCACCTTCCATCTTCTTTCTGAAACCATCTTTTCCAATGAATCGCACATTTGTGTCAAAAGCCTCTGGAAAACCAAGCTCTGTGAAGTTCCTTACCTTTTCATCCACCACCTTCACCTTGTCTGCAACCAAATGCAAATATTCCTTTGTTCCACACATTCTAGAACACTTTTCAATGATAGATGACAACTTCATTGAGGTTTCAATCTGATTACTAATCCCTTTTGATTTTAGATCATTGTCATTGGCTTTGTAGACTGTTTGTAGAACTTGATTTGCAGATTTCTCTAATTCCAGCACGTTTTTGTTGTCCACTAAATATTTGCTGAGCTTCTTATAATGTTGTCTGATAGCATCAATCAATTGAAACATGTCACACAAATGATCAAACCTCTGCGTTATTTCATCCCAGATCCTTTTTTTCATATGCCTCACTGTATCTCTACAAAATGCAGATAACTTATTTTGAGAAGGCTTAATTTCTTCTTTTGCTTTCGTCAACTCTGTCTCCAATCTTTCATTTGTTTTTCTTTGTTTCTCCAATTTTTGTTCCCACTGTGCATTTCCTTTCACAATTTTTAGTCTTAATTTTTCTGAAGTGGATTTTTCCTCATCATATTTCTTGTTGCTCTCATCTAGCCTTCGCTTCAGGTCATTCACTTCTCTCTCATTTGATTTATCCTCTTTGCTTGTTGATGTAGAGGAAGATTTTATTATTCTTTTTTCTAATTCATTGCTCTTGTTATCTGCTACTTTCCCTCTTTGCTTTCTCACTTGCTAGGTTTGCCTGTAACTTTTCTATTTGGGTCTGCAACCTTTTCTTCTCTCTATCTTGCTTTAGCAATGATGTGTACACCAATTCATTGTTCTTCTTTGATACATTAATTTTTTCAGTATTTTTCAGGCTAGAAAAATCCAATTGAAAACTGGTTACCTGGTATTCAGATCGATCCATCTGATTTGTTGGTTTGTTTTGAACTGTGGGGGCAAAAATTGTGTACTCCATGATTTCTTTATTTGTGTTAAATGTGGGAAATACCATGGTTGTTGCAAGCTCTGAAGTTACAACAGACGCACTCTCCATCAGTTGCTTTTATTTATTTATTCAAGTTTGATTTCTTTTTAAACTCTTCAATGAAATCATAACCTAGGGAGGTAGGAACAATGGAATGCTTGAATGGCGAAGGAATAGGAGTACTTTCAGTTGCTAATGATGTTGCACCCACACTAACTAGAATTGGGGGAGTGTCTAGAAATAACTCCTTTGTGGTACTGGCGGATCCACTGATAGTGTGACTTGGACCTGTCAAAATCCTTTGCCTCTTTTGATTGCCTTGATCACCTGGTGTTTCTGTGGTATCTTTTATTATTTTCCTATTAGTATTGTGTGTAATTTGTCGTTGTAGCACATGTTGACCACTACTAGTACTACTACTCATACCATCACCACCAATGGCACTCCCATTTGCACTAAGTTGTCCACCAAGGGCATGTCCTAGTTGTGATTGTATCTAACCATGAGGATGAGGATTAGAAGCTCTAACAAATTGAGTTTGACTTGTATGCCCTTGGTCTACTTTTTCACCTCCAAACACAAGGCCAAATTTATCACCTTTTTTTCTATGCTCAACACCTGTTATTGTCCAAGGGCCTTGTCCTTTAAATCCCAAAGGACCACCTTCATAACCAATTTTTTCAAGTATGGCTACTCCTGAAGTATATGTTGAAGGATATGCTTCTTTTGCGGCCTCACTTAAACCAGGTTTGTAATTGGCATGCCTTTGTTCTTCTTCTTCCCTATCAATATCATCATTAGATTCATCATCAGATTCATCACTTCTTTTGCTTCCACGTTGATCAGGATGCTCTATATTCCACAATTTGCTAAACTCTTTATCTTCTTCATTAGCTCCATACTCTGCAAGAGCTCTTGGATCACCTAGGTCCTTCCTCATAGACCAAAAGGCAATAATTTTTGATCATGAACAATTTTTATCTATAACTTCCTTCTCTAGAGAACCTGGACTTTTACTGTACTAGATGTTTTATCACTTTTTTCATAAAATTGTTGTATGTCCTGATTGTCTTTCGGTGCAATGCCATAATTTCTGCTGACAATTGTTCAAAATAAATACCATTCTTAACATCACTTTTCTCCATTTCTATTTTGACCTCATCCCAAGAATCCTTGTTTCTCAAGTTTTCAAGCAAGGGTTTACTTTGATGTTGAATTCTATTTGCAGCATTCCTATTGGCCACAATCATTGATTTAATGATGTCACATGGATCATACTGCCAGTGACAGATAGCATCAAAGTCAAAAAAAATCAAAAGATTATGTGCCACACTAAATGTTTTTCTCTCGAACGTGAACCCTCCACATGAAAAAGGTAAAGAAGGAAATAAGGTCTTCTTTTGCTGACTGAGAAAGTGTAGTTCATCAACACTTTGCACCTGCCTTACATATTCCAATGCAAAAACCCTTTTTGTCACATGTATTGGAAGTTTGTATGGTTGTACTCCCGATCCATAAAATCTTAGCACAATATATTCTTCCATTAAGTACCAATCAACCAATTGTATTTCTTTTCCTAGTTGCATGCAGTTTCTACATGGCATAGCAATCTAGGCATTGGAGTATTTGTAATTACTTGATGCAATGGAGCCAAAAAGTAGTCTACAAAATGACTGTAGTTCCTTCGAGAATCATGCATCCTTATCTCAATGGTCCATTCATATACTAGAGCCATTTTATTTTCCTTTGCATTACTATAGGGCTGAATCTAAAGCTTGTTGGTCTGAAACATTCCTCTAAATTTGAATAGAAAAAGATAGCACAAGTAGGTTGTGAACCTAAATGTCTTCGTGGAACCTACTTTAATCATTAAATTTTTTTTATGCATGGATTCTACAATGTGTCGAGTATAATTATATTTGACATGTTCATCAACATAATGGATATTATATACCATTTCAAGGAGGCTTGCACCCACTTCCAAATTGCTATCCAGACTGAGGCAAAATGCTAGCATGGAAATAGTATCCTGAACCCATGGTTTAAAAATATCCAAATTATAAGGAGGCTTATGATCAACTTTCAATTTGATTCTATCCTTAACTATTTTATTTAAGAAACTATTTTTCAGCCTTTCTTCCACTGCTTCATAATCACTAGCAAGCTTTTCTAGGTCAATGTGGTGGTTTCCAAATTCTTCGGTTGTAAACCCCAACACTTTTCCAAGTTATTCTGAATTAATGGATAGCAATTCTTCTTGGTTATCTTTATTAACAATTTCTCTTTTCTTATCATCATAATTTTTGGCACAAACCATGATAAATTCTGGGCAAGGGAAAACTTCATGTAACATCATGCGCCCTAATCCAGTTACCCAAAGTGCACTGATACTATCAACTTGCGTTTGGTTTGCAGCCTTATTCTGAGATGAAAATCTAAGTTCTGAGGTACGCCTACCATAGATTTCAGGATCATAAATATCATGTTACCCATCGGTGAAACCTCAGTTTTTAAGCAATTTTGCATAATCTATTTTTTTATCGGACATTGCTCTAGTGGTACTGGTGGTAGACATGCTTATACAAATGTGAAGTTGTGAAATTTTTATTCCCTAATAAGTAATACCTATTAGTCCTCCTTAATTTTAATGAATTCTTGAGTCTCTAAAGTCTAAACCCAAACTTCAAACTTTGACAAAATAAGATTTTAATGTCAAACGATGAAACGTAGCCGTAGGAATTCTTTCACTTACCTAGATTCTAAGTCCCGACTCTATAAAATTGGAATGACATTGTTGGAAGTGGAACTGTGGAATCCAAAACAGAGTGGTGCACTGCAATAAGCAATCTAAAGAGTGAAGACTTTAAAAATCACTATACAATTTCAAAGTGCAAAGTGTTTTAAATGCTTTTTTCTCGTAATTGGAATGTTAAAACTTAAAGTGAATGACTATGACATGTCTTAGGAGTTAGGTCTACAAGACTACAAGTTGCAAATTCTTAACCATTGATCTTTCTAAATCTAACAGTTATAGGGTGATTCTAAAGGTTTAAGTTGGGAAGCCCATCGCTCTGTGCATTTCATTACGGAATGCAACTACAACCATACATCAAATGTTCATCCAACAGTTGAAACTTGAGTAATTTATGATATTAACTTTAAAAATAAACATTAATCACTTGACAGTTGACACTTAGCAGTATAAAGTGCTTTAAATGCTTTGTTTCTCGAAATTGGAACATTAAAGTGAATGACACGTCTTAGGTCTACAAGTTACAAATTCTTAATCTTAACCGTTGATCTTTCTAAATCTAACAGTTATAGGGTGATTCCAGAGGTTTAAGTTGGCAAGCCCCTCGCTTCGTGCATTTCATTACGGAATGCAACTATAACCATACATCAAATGTTCATCCAATGGTTGAAACTTGAGTAATTTATGATATTAAATTTTAAAAATAAACATTAATCACTTGACAGTTGACACTTAGCAGTACAAAGTGCTTTAAATGCTTTGTTTCTCAAAATTGGAACATTAAAGTGAATGACACGTCTTAGGTCTACAAGTTACAAATTCTTAATCTTAACCATTGATCTTTCTAAATCTAAAGATTATAGGGTGATTCCAGAGGTTTAAGTTGGCAAGCCCATTGCTCTGTGCATTTCATTACGGAATGCAACTACAACCATACATCAAATGTTCATCCAATGGTTGAAACTTGAGTAATTTATGATATTAACTTAAAAAAATAAGCATGACACATGTGTTTTAAAGTTGTTTTAACTTTTGCGCTCTAGGATTGGCATCAAGGTGAAGGGTCGGTAACTTAATGTTGCAAAGGACTTATTATAGCCTACATACTACATAATGTAAATCATAGAAATTTGTGTGACAAGATCCATATTATAGCCTACATAATTACAAATTTATATTGCATCCATAAACAAATTTAAAATCCCTTATGCATAGTCCTTCCTCCATTCCTAACAAAAATCAATACCATAGGCATCGACCTAACAATGCTTTATCGGAGGAACCCCCATCACAACCCCGTCGATGGCCCGAAGGCAAAGACTCATAACTCATAAGGTGTGCTCCTCGATATACTGATAGAGTCAACAAAAGTAAGCACATCACTGTAACACATAAACATCGGTGGAACGAATTATTGCATTCCCCCGATGGCCCGATATAACCATGAATTATCAAGTGCATATTGCATAAAGTATATTACTTAATTTCTCAAAAGAAAAAAACTGATTTGAATATATTAAATTATTAATAGACACTAAAGTTTCGAACTCAAAAAACAACTCTTTACTCTTAAGCGTAAATGAATAACGAAGATTCAAGAATAACACAACACAACCATTTATTTTATTGCAACTGAATTTCAATGTAACATTATTACATATCTTTTTACAAATGAGTAGCACTGTAGCTTGTGTTTTGTATAAATAATATATGTCAGTGTGTCACTTTAGTACTTTACATAGACAAAATTTAATAATTTATTCCAATTTGTTGCTTGTTACAATGGATTACAAATTGATTCCAATTTCCAAGCTTCTGCTGCTGAAAACTTACTACAAATGTAACTCTAAAGTTAAATGCATGATTCCAAGCTTTTGTTGGTGACAACGTAATAAAAATGTGGCTCTGAAAATAAATTCATGATTCCAAGCTTCTGTTGGTGGATTTTCCAACCATGCTGGGGAAAGGGGGTTCTAATCAATCCTGGGGAAATGGTAGCCATGAAGATACAAAATGTACTTATCCCCTTCGAGAACCAGAGTCATACGGAAGATGAAATACAAATGTCTCTTTGAAAATAAATGCATGGGGCTTGCCTGGTCAACCATGCTGGGGAAATGGGAGCTGTTAGAATATAGGAGGAGAAGCAAATCTACTCCCATATTTTACCTGTAGCCTCTATGCATTAGGATAGCACTTATCTCCATCAGAGGTCCTCATCCTGGTTCAAAACCCGTCTGAAAATTCAGGTTAACCAAATTAACTTCTTTCCAATTCCACCCATTCTGAACTTGAAGGAAATTCATCTTTTACTGATTACTCTGTAACTACATAATTGTAGGTAGGAGAATTTACAGTATCCCCAATACTGCATCATCTTCTTCGTGAATCCTTATTAACCCTAGAAAATAAAAACCCTTATGGCACTATCTACTAATCGCTGAATCACTATCCCTATTTATGGGCCACCAGTGCCGCTACCAACCTGTATAATTAAAATGTTTAATTTGATTGACGTCTGGCTACATGCCAACTATACCTCAAGCTGACAAGCTATCAAAATTGTTGATTTACCAGTGCCACTCAAAGTTCAAATGATATGAAATCATTACAAATATTTTTTCATTAAAGCTATGAGTTGTCAAAGAAATTGTTTCGGATGTTCATATCATGATAATATGGCATTAATCACTGCCACTTCTTGCACTAGTAGTACGAAAACCACACTTTTTTCAAAAATATTGAGAATTTCAATTAAATGAAATGTACAATGTCGAGGCATTGAAAATATAGAATGAGTGATGAGCGATAAGCCTTGATCTTGCCACATGTCTGCATCTAACAATTATAGTGTTATTCCAGAGGTTTAAATTCGCAAGTCTAATGCTTCAGAGATTTACTTCAAGAATTCAACTCTTTTTGGTGTTTGAAAGCATTTGAGAAGACATCCCTTAATGGCACCTTACAATTCATTAAATGAGCTGACACTTTGAAACTTGTGCATCCCGCCGAGGTCGCCCAATCGCTGAGAAACACAAATTTATAACCATTTGTACGGTAATAAAATCTCAACCATTGATTTCTAGAAATCTAACGGTTCTAGTGTTATTCCGGAGGTTTCAAATCGCAAGTCTAGTGCTTTAGAGATTTATACTTCCGGAATGCAACTACAGTCATCCATCAAACATTCATCGAACGAACCATATGATTTTTTGTTGGCATATCTATTTATTTTGCCACTGGTTTTTTTTTTATTATTTTGAGATTCTTTTTAATTCGCCAATGAAAATATATTTTTTTCTTTGAAAAAAGGTTTTAATCTAATGGAAAAAAAAAAATGGTTTAAATTGCCAATGAAAAATATTTTAGTCGATTTAAAAAAAAAGCAATTCACCAAGATTTTCCATGAACTTCCAGGGATTATAAAAGATTCGCTAATTGGGATTTTTTTTTTTCCCGAAAAACGAAAAAAATCACCAATAAAATTAATATTTTTTATCGGGAAGTATATAGGATTCGCCAGGATTTTACACCTGCGCCGAGGGGGGGGGGGGTTCTTAAAGTTTTCCTTGCTCACCTCATAACTCCACCCTTCAATCATTAGATTAGGATTGAATATTATGTTATCTACAACCTCCTCCCATATTTATATCCATTCACTAGCTCTTTGTCTCTTCTCTTTCCTCTATGAATTGATACTTATAGAATTCACCTTCATTTGCAACCTTAGCTCTCCCACTACTACAAATCCCTTGTCATAATCCTAGATAGGAACCTATACCATGAAGACACAACTCCCAAAGTTATAACCTAATATTTGATAGATCATTTTATACAATTTCTACTAGGGGTCTCAACTAAGAGAGGCTTAGTGACACAACCCTAATAATTATTTAACACATACAATGGAACATTGACACACAATATGCAAAATAAAATGTTTCATTTTTTAAAATATGAAGGTTTTTTTTATAGAATGAAGACAAAAAATAACTAAACCAAACCTTTAATAATGCCAAAAACTATTAAAAAATGGACAACATGGGTATTAAGAGAAAGCACTGACATATTGTAGCCCAAAACATTCAAGAGAGTTAGCATACAAAAGAGGACCGCGCCTAGCACAAAAGTACCCACTCAGATGTGTTGGGTTTGATGTTGTAGCCTTGCGATGCACAAAACATAAATTAGGCTACCTTGCATGCATTTGATAGTTTTTGAGGCAACAAAAAAACTTTTACCATGGTCAAATGTTTTTGAGTCTTTAAAATTTGAGAGAGGTTTTTGTAGAGGGGCTTCATGTGCACCTATAGGTTTAGAAAAAAATGTTTGTGTATGCTATCAACTTTGAGATATAGTGCATCAAATTTCAATATTTTTGCACTTAGGGATCTTAAGAGAAAGCATTGGTACAATGTAGCTTGGAGCATTCAGGAGAGTTGGGGTAGAAAATATGAGCATCCCTAGCATAGAAATTCCCACCCAGACGTGTTAGTACTGATAGTTTCCCCCCACAATGAATATAAAAAAATAGGCTACCTTGTAACTTCACATGCATGCATCTGACGCTTTTTGGGGCAACAAAAAAAATTTCACCATGACAAAACAGATTGGAAATATGAAAATTTGAGAGAGGCTATTGTAGAACCACCCTACATGACCTTGTACCTTTATAATTTTTTTTTTTAGTGCCACATTTTTGGAGAAACAACTCATAAAATTTTGTGAGTTTTTGGCATTTAGGTCTCTTAAGAGAAAGCATTGACACAATGTAGTCTGAAACGATCAGGCATGTTGGGGTGTGAAATAGTACATTTCTTAGCATAAACTCACCCACCTGTACATTTTGGCACTATTGGTTTGGCCACACAACAAACATAACAAAAATTATGCTACCTTACAACTTTCTCTTCAATGCATTTGATGTCTTTTCAACGTGCGAAAACTTGTCACCATGGCCAAATATCTTGGAGATATAAAAAACTAAGAGTTTATTGTAGAAATTACCTACATGAACCTATCCAGTCATATTGAATGTTTCTAAGTACCACAATTTTAAAGAAACAACTCGTCAAAGTTCACTTGTTTTTGGCATTTAGGGCTCTTAAGGGAAAGCATCTGCATAATGTAGTTTAGAATGTCAGGCATGTTGGGGTAAAAAATAGGAACTTTCCTAGTATAAACCCACCCACCTAGACATGTTGGCACTATATATTTGGCTCCATGATGAACAAAACAAAAATGATTCTACCTTGCAACTTTCTCTTCAATGCATTTGACACTTTTTTCAACGTGTGAAAACTTGTCGCCACAACCAAATGACTTGGAGAGATGAAAAACTAAGAGAGGTTATTTTGTAGGGATCCTACATGACCATGTACCTTTATAAAAAATAATTCTAAGTTCCACAATTTCAGATAAAAATCTTGTCAAAGTTCACCACTTTTGGCACTTAGGGCTCTTAAGAGAAAACATTGGCACGATGTAGTCTAGAAGAATCAAGCATGTTGGGGTGCAAAATGGGACCTTGCCTAGCGTCATCCCACCCACTTGTACATGTTGGCACTGCTAATTTTTGCTACGATTAAGTGGATTGGATATTTTAAAAATTGAGAAAGGTTATTGTGAAGGGAACCTACATTATCATGTACCTTCAAATGAAATATTTGTAGGTTCCATGGTTTCTGAGAAATAGTATGCTAAAGTTTGCAACTTTTTGACACTTAGGGCTCTTAAGAGAAAGTGTTGACACAATGTAGCCTGCAACGTTTTGGTGAGATGGGGTGTGAAATATGACCTTGTCTACTATAAACCCACCCATCTAGATGTGTTGGCACTATCGATTTGGCCCCACTATGCACTAAATACAAATTTATGAATGTCCTAATAAATTTCTAACATTTTTAATAAATTTATGATATTTCTAACCAATTTATGAATATCCTAATTAACCTTAGACCATTCTAATAAATTTATGACAATTCTAATGAACCTATAATTGTCACAACGCCAAGTTATGAATACCCTGATGAATTTATGATAGTCCTAATGAATTTATGACTGTTCTAATGAACCTATGGTTGTTGTAATGAATTGTGTTTGTCATATTCAAAAAATAATTCAGATTTGGATTATGGATTTGACTTCCAATCCTCCTTAAAAAATCTCTTTGATTGGGAGAGACCCTTGTGTTATTCTTCCAAAAAAATTCAATTAGGGATACCAAGGCTTCAACAATTTCTTTATCTTTTTGTATTAGTCTACTAGAGAATGCCCATAATTCATTGTTATTCGGATCCTCTACTCTTTGATGCCTTCTTGTGGCTCTCATTAAAGATTATATACTTATTTTCAATGTTTTACTTGTCTTTGTAATGAGGCAAGCTTTCTTGGTTTGATTGTTTACCATTGTTGATGTCATGACATGTCGGGTGACATTACTATCTTTCGTGTGTGAGGTAAAAACTACACTCACATATGCACTCGTTAGATTCTTTACAATAGATTTTTCACTTGAATCATCTAATGTTCTTAGCCCAAGAATATTCATGATGGGCCTAAATATTAGTTGCCTCATCATTTCAACAAATAGTTGATATCTTTTGGTCTCATTTAATTTCTCAAAAATTAATCTACATATTCTCTTAGCATATCTTTGATGAGTACTCTTTGGAATCTTACCAACCATTGGTTTCAAAATATTAGCATCAATATCAATCAAATGCTTAGGCTTTCTATGCAAATATCTAGGAGGTGTTCTCAAAGGTAGAGTTGGATCAACATTAGGACTATCAACAACATTAGGAGTAGATGGTGCACCTTCAACCGAATATGAAAAGGATGACATACCTTGAAGTTGAGATGTAAAAGATGGTGTACCTTCAAATTGAGATGTGGAAGGGGAGTGTCTTTGAATTGAGATGTGAATTATAATGTACTTTCAACATGATATGTTGTAGATGGTGTGCCTTCAACTTGACTTATAGTGGTAGATGATGTGCCCCAACTTTGGGATTTAATTTTCTCAATGCATAGAGGTTTTTCATCTGTTGCCTTTGTGATGCCAATTCCACATCTCTCTTACATTGCATGGATGTTTCATGTTCCTATTGAATAGGCATTTCTTCTTCTATGGTGTTCAATTTCCTTCCTTCATGAAGTTGCCTCATTCTTTCTCTTTTCTTTTCATTCTCGGCTTCATGCTCATCCAATGTTAGAGTCTTTGGTCATTTCCTCGACATGATGATGAATTCTACATATATGCACCATTAAGAAAGGTTGACCAAATTTAATTAATGTCCACTTGTGTTGACATGGACCAATTAAGGTGTGCACATATCAATGACATATTGTAATATGCCCATTGCTCTACCTAGTAATTTTATTATGTTTTATACACAAGTGAATAGTTTATGGATCTAACATAATGAGCAATAAAAAAATTATTTTCTTTTCAATAATAAATGCACCATTTGAAACATAACCTTTCCAAAGTTTTCCATTGCATAATCAAAGAATCTTTTCATTAATATAAGTATGATTTCACTTTACATAAATATATTCAAGATAACATTTCACATTTACAATTTCCATATAGATGGAAACATGATTACATGCATAGCTTCAAAAAGATTACATGAACTAGTAAAACAAATGGTCCAGAATGTCCTTCTCATAAATCTTGGCCACTGATTGCATGAGGAGAAGCATCAATCAAGCACTTTTCTACCAAAAATGGACTTACTATGGTCCCCTGCACATCCACCAAACTTGGTAAGATGGCCCTCCCTTCGACGAAGAGATTGGTTTGGTAACCTCATCCTTCATATAGCCTTTCTTGAGCATAGTGATGTGTCCTACATATCTAGAGCTACCATAATGTCTACTTCTACATGTATGATATTCCCAACCTAGAAAGTAAATTGGATCATAGTGCACTAACAGTGTAAGTAGTGGCTACTTACACTACTTTGGCCAAATATTCATCACCTAGTACTTCGAGTGAGGGTCATCTATTTCACCACAATAATTGCTCAATTTGTATTTGACCATTAGTATTTTATTATAAGGTTGTTCCCTTTCCTGTGGATTATCCTAACCCTAGGAATAACCTTCTCATTAACTCACATTTAAATGGCATTGTTATTAAGTATCTCAAAACAACTCTATCTTATGCTACACACCTAGAGTATTGTCATACTATGTATAGTACCAATATTTTACGTATAGTGTGAATAGTATACATTCATATAAAATCCAATATAGTATAAATACCTATATAAGAATAATCCATAAATAAAGGTTTCACAAATACAAGAAACAATCAAGAAACATGCAAGCATATCCAAACATCATAACACACATAAAAGACATTATTTCCAAATATGGCAACATGAATAAACAATATTTCCAATATAATAACAAAGGGGTAGAAATCAACATGCCTATATTAAGCTCCAACTGATAACTCTTCCCTCCTAGATTAATTGCTCAAGCTTTCTTGCAACTTCCTCTAAGAACAACCCAAATCCCACTTCTAGCTTCTCACCAAATCTCTCAACAATACCATTGAAAAAAAACTCACTAACTCTCTAACTCTCAACTTACTTTGCACCAAAAATACAATAGAATAGAAAAAAAGTAATCATATTGAAGATTATAGCAAATGGTAGAATAAGTACCTCTCTATATATATATACTAAAATGTGTGCAACCAAAGGATACAAACAAGTTAATAGTTATGCCACCTTTCTATCTCCATGCAATGAATCATTAAACTAACTTACAGGTTTGCAGCACATAATATTCCTCACTTTTCAAATGGCCGAGTTGACTTTTTTCAAGGGACAACAAGACTCTTTTACTAAGTCAAATGAACAACAAGCTTCTAAGAAAGTTTCCTATTTGGTTTGCAAATCGAATTCCTTCTTATACTTCTACCAAGTTTACATTGACTGAGTCTCATGGCTAAGATATTGCTTTTCCAGACTTATGCCTAGTAAAAAGACTTCTTATGCATTTCATATACTTCAGCATTGACACTACATTTCATAAATTGGTGCCTTTTAAGATAGCGCGGGTTAGACTATTTCTTCATTGCTAAAACCTACATTCACTTCCTTTTGCAACGTATACACAACACTTCTTGTTTCATACGTGCCTCATAGTCTAAGTTGCTGGCTTGGTCTTATGTTTTCTTTATGCGCAAGTTTATGCAACACATTAACAAGGCAACACTATATGCGATTATGTTTTATTTAAAGTGCTTTCCTATTATCAACTTCAACGCTATGCATTGCACTTGTAAATATCTCAAAAAATTATCATTTATATATTATATATGTATATATATCCTTCTCAATATATATACATATATATACTAATATATATTAATATATATATACTAATATAAATTAATATATATACTAATATATATTAATATATATACTAATATATACTCATTACATATCAAAACACATTAATTGTCAATTAACAAATATATATAAACATATATCAAAAAACATTACATATATATACATAATTATATATTAATATATATGTAGCTATATTACTTTATACATATATATTATATATATATAATATTATTTTAATACCTTTATGAAAACACTCATACTCTCATAACCATCGATTGACATATATACATGAAGTGTGTGTGTGTGTGTGTATGCCACCTTAGTCCAATCGGTATTCCCATGCATATGGGTAATCCATCCATGAGCATGCATAGATATGTCTACCTACATATACTCGTACGTATTCACTCATGTATGTATGATTTTACTATAGACATGTACATATATACATATATATACATTTTATGCATATATCTCATCAATATAACAATAAACACACAAGGAAGGACTTCTACTTGACATCAAGAATTAATCACATTTCTCAATCCAAATATTCATAAAACAAGATCACAAACCAATATAAACATTCACAACCAAAACCGAAGATCACTTACCATTTACTTGAACTGACTTGACTCAACTAAGACCAACTATGTGAGTGTGTGAATGCTCAGTAAGGCTGAATTAAAGGTTACCAAACCAAGTTCTTCTCCTGAGTGATAATTCCCTTCTCTTTCGAAGGTTTGAACTTGTTCCTGCATTCAACTTAGTACATCAGAACAGTAGTTAGCCAATAACAATACATTCATATGCATCACATATATTTCATATACATAATCATTATAAAACATTAAATTGAATTAAACATTCATTCATCATATTCCATCAAGATTCATTTATAAAACACATTCACATATATTAAAGTAATTTACCAAGCAAGGTAATAGTAAATAGGTAATAACACAAGAGGTGTAACATATTTCCCCCCTTGTGAATCATTGTCCCTAATTATTTTCTTAAGTATCAAATATGATCATGACATAAATCATAATATCTCTAAACATAACATCACAAAATATCATTGTTTTCAAGAGTTTTCAAAATCTAGCAAGACTTGTGGAAACTTTTGCTTCATTTCAGCATAGTCTTCCCATGTGGCATAATCTTTTGCATACTGATTCTATTGGACCTTGCATTGTAGAACCTCTTTGTTACATAAGTGGAGTTTACATGTTCTGAGCACCTTGAGAGGTTTGATCATTACCACCCATGGGTCCTATATCTATAAAGAATTCCAATCAATAGCATGGTTATCGCTTGGTATATACTTCTTAAGATACGAGACATGAAAGACGTTATGCATCCTGGCAAGAGCTAGCGGTAAGGAAATTCTATATATAATAGGGTTAATTTTCTCAAGAAGCTCAAAAGGACCTACGTAGTGTGGAGATATTTTGGATGACTTTCCAAACTTGATAATACTTTTGTGAGGTTTAACTCTCAAAAAACCTTATCTCCTACTACAAAGTTCATGGGTACTCATTTAGAATCAACATGACTTTTCTGCGTATCGTTAGCTTCTACTAACCTCTTCTTGATAATTCTAACTTGTTACTTCATTTCTGATAAAATCTCTGGCCCAAGGCTTATCCTATCTTCTAGCTTATCCCAGCTTATAGGAGTTCAACACTTCCTACCATATAATGCTTCAAACAGAGCCATCTTGATCACAAAATGATAGGAGTTATCATATGCAAACTCTATTAGAGGTAGGTAATCCTCCCAATTGTATTTCTGATCCATGCAATGCATCCTTAGTAGGTCCTCTAATACTTGGTTCAACCTTTTAGTTTTTCCATCTATTTCTAGATGATAGGAAGAACATATGTTCAGCTGAGTCCCAAGTGAAGTAAACAAGGTTTACCAAAATCTAGATGTCACACGAGCATCCCTATCAGAAATGATCTTTTTAGGAATCCCATGCAATCTAAATATCTCTTGAATAAACTTACATGCTATTACAAGAGCTCCATCAATCAATTTCCCTGGTATAAAGTGAGCTACCTTTATAAGCTTGTCAACCACTACCAGAATGGCATTGTGTGTTTTCCTTGACATTGGGAGACCTTGCACCAAATCCATGCTAATAACTTGCCACTTGCTTTATGGAACTTCATGTGGAGATAAAAGACCTACAAGATGATGATTCTCTGCCTTCACTCTTTGGCACTCTAAACAACTTGCTACAAATCTTGTTGCATCCCTTTTCATTCCCTTCTAGAAATATAATGGATTTACATCGACCAACATCTTAGTTACACCAGGATGTCTTGAATATGGTGCATTATGAACTTCTTTCCATACCATTCTCCTTAATTCCCCAGTGTTAGGTACATACATCCTTCCCTTAAATCTCAATAAACCATTAGGTTCAAAGTGGTATCCTTCGTACCTTTGATCTTGTAGATTGTCTGAGAGTGCTTGCTTGACTAGTTCATAAAACTCATCACCCTTAGATTTTAGCAACACTTGATCCTTGAAGTCAGTTTGGATTGATATCATCAAGGAGATATGCCTCCTACGACTTAGGACATCGACAATCTGATTCTCCTTCCCCTGAAATGTTGCTTGACATTTCTCAAACTACTCAAACTTTTTCCCCTTCCTTTGCAATGACATGATGGATTTCATCATATTCCATCAGAATTCATTTATAAAACACATTCACATATATTAAAGAAATTTACCAAATAAGGTAGTAGTAAATAGGTAATAACACATGGGGTGTAACACATATTAACTAGGAACATGATAACATAATCATAAATTCAAGTAAACAAATACAAAAAAAATCAAATCAAATGAAAATGATTGCAATTGAACTATGTGAGAAGGTGAAAAGAAAAAAATGCATAAAGACAAATAGAATGTATCTTAAAATTTGAGATTCAACATTACAATTTGAAATTTATGTCATGGTTTTTTAAATTTTTGCTTCAAACTCCTTTTTTTTTACGTTTTATGCAACTTCCTTTAAATTCAATGTTGAATTCTATGTAAATCTAAAAGGATTTATAAAAAATATGAAAATAATAGGTTTATATTCTCAAATTTAAACAAAAAAACTCATAATTAACATTTGAAATCTAAAAAAAAAAGAAAATACTACCTCATATGAACAAATTTGATCTAAAAACTTCAAATTTTTATCTTCTATGTTGTCAAAAAAATAAAAATATAGTGGAAAGGTGATGGAATATGCAAAATATGCTTGTTCAAGATTTCAACACCATGAAAAAGTGTTTCTTTGTCAGATAATATGTAAAAACTAGACAAAATCAGAGAATATGAGCTTGAAACATGGGTCACATGCCTCATTTTACCATTTTTAGTGCGGGTTATTTGGCGCTTGCCAAATTTGGTGAGTGCCAAATAACTATTATTAAGATTTTTCAACCCTTAACAAATTGGGAAAGAAGAGAGAGAGAGATATATAAGAGAAAAAGAGAAAGAGAGAAGGAAATGGAATGAGTGAGAGAGGGAGACATACACAAAGACCCTCACTTGTAAACCCTTTACCCTTAATTGTAAACCCTAAACTCTAATATGATACCCTCAATTTTAAACTGAATACCCTAAGCCCTACACCTCAACCCTAGATACCTTATACCATCAACCCTACACCATACACCTTTGACCTATACCCTCAACCATACATCCAATACCCTAAACCCTATGATCATTATCCTTAACCCCAAATCGAACACCCTAAACCCTAAACTCTATAGTCTATACTAATACCCTCGACCCTGTATACCTATATGCTAAACCATCAACCTTATACCTTATACCTTATACCCTCAACCATAAAGCTAATACCCTAAACCCTAAACCCTATAATATCCTAAAACCTATAACCTATGTACTCATACCTTGTACCATCAATTTTTTACCCTAGACCCTATACTAATATCCTAAACCTTATACCCTATCATTTACCCTAAACCTTGTATCATAAATCTTATACACTAAACCCTAAAATCTATACCCTCTAATTTATCCTAAACCTTGTACCATCAATCTTATACCCTTTACCCTATACCAATACCATAAACCCTAAACCCTAAACCCTTTACCCTAAACCCTACCCTATGTACCCTAAACCTTGTACCATGAAGCTTGTACCCTAAACCATATACCAATACCATAAACCCTATACCCTATACCCTATGTACCCTAAACCCTACCCTATGTACCCTAATGAAGGTTGAAGCCTAAGATAGTCTTCTCTAGCATGAACCAGGTAGCTGCTAGCACTCCTCATGTGCCACCTATATCATCAAAATACATAATATGGAGGAACTAAGCTGTGACAGGTTAAACACAACAAATAATGTTATCACCTATTATGAGGTTATGGGCTCATAACATAATATACCTAGGTCCTCACAAGGAAAAAAGAACAAAAAAAATCTAAATACTACTGTTGAAGCTCTTCTTTTCACAAGTATTGAAAGTGATAATGAAGCTCCTCATAGTGAGGCATGTATTATCAAATGACAAGATGAATAGTAAAATTTAGTGAGAAAGGAAATAAAGGGATAAAATTTTAGCCTCGATCTCTACTCAAAAGTTGAATTGGAGCAAGAGAATCTTGACATTCCTACAACTAGAGTTGGTTTTCATAGCAATGCTTATAATACTAATGGAAAGGATATTCGATTTTTAGGGATTAGCCAAAATTTTGGAAGTCTTGAAAATCACATCCTTTTCCATAGTGGTTGGCTTGAAGCAAAATATTGTGTAGTACCCTACAAACAGGAAAGGGTGGATTAAATTCTATAAAGAATGAAATTGTTGGTAATTTTAATTGATTGGTCCTGCAAATATCAGAAATAAATGGGCTTTCTGATGATCATGCATTTTATGATTAAAAAGGTATTCAAAAGACCTTCATGTTATAATTTTGAAAATCAAGGTGAAAAAGTGACAATAGGAGAGAATATAGATGATAAAAAACTTTAGGGAGGAAAAAAACAATCCTTGCTTTTTCCTAGGGTAAGGGTGAGTAGCAGAAGCATATAAGAAATGAATTATTTGCTAGTGAAAGAAAAGTTTAGGATCAAAATCAAACAACTAAAAATGTAAATACTTCAAAGAAGTTGATATGATAATAATTTTGAGTTAAAGAAAATTATATCCATTTATAAGTACATTAGCATTACCACCTATGGCAAGATCCACCTACCCATGACCCATTCTTGACAGAGGTAAAGGTCCTTAGCTTCATAGTTTCCCCAAGTTATGGTGTCTAGAAAATAAATAAAGCAACTCTATTAAAGAGCATCAAAAGTTGATGTGATATCCATGACAATGGCATGCCACCAAAAATAATTGTGAAGTGCTTCCATAACATCACCCATAGCTAAATTGTTGGGTAATGGAATTGGAGGTGGTATTGGCCTCAAATGATTATGGCATAGTATTTCTCTTAAGGGTTGATTATCTTATATATCAAATGCCTCATATTGGAAACTGATAATTCTACAACCATCACATGATTTGAGAGGCTCGACATCAATGGATACACCCTTAAACCATGCACCTTCATAACCAGTTTGATTTATATAACACTCCATGAATCTTCCTCTTTGAAACTCCATTTTACTCCCACAACACTTTACCCAATATCCTCAACCCTAAGCCCTATACCCTATACACTTGACCATGTACCATCAACCCTCAAACCTATACTTAAACCCTAAACCCTACACCCTCAACCCTATACCTTATACCCTCAACCTTATACCTTAAACCCTCAACCCTAAATAGATATCTTATACCCTCAACTATAAACCCGATACCCTCAACCCTATACCCAATATACCCAACCCTAATCCATGTACCATATACACTCAACCCTATACCCTCAATGATGAACACTATCCATCAACCCTATACCCTCAACCATCAACCCTACACCCTCAACCCTCAACCCTATACCTTATACCCTCAACCATAAACCCTAACCCTAAACCTTATACCTAACATCGTCAACCCTAAAGCCTAAACCATGAACATACAGACTAGATCATGAACAAGGTGGATGTTGTGAAGGGTGTTACCAAGCATGCAATGCTTAACAGGAAGGAGAAAATTTCACCAGGATTTTTGTTTGTTGAAGAGAGAAACCAGGGGACTTGGTGGAAGAAATGTGTTAATGAAATTTTGGAGTTAAATAGGCAACTTGATAACTGTATTCAGTTCTAGGAAGGTTTATATAAATCAAAAAATAAAGGAAGGTTGTACATGTAAGAGAGTTTGTCTCAAGAATGGACAAACTAGAAATGAATACAATCTTATAGATATAAAAATTCTAAAGGTCAAAAGAATATAACTCCCATTCAAGATATCAACAACCACTGTGCTTATAAAAGGAGAAATTATTGATCCTCTGATAATTCAAATGCTACCATTATTCCCTCTTTTGATAGTGAGAAAGATCTTGAAAGGTTTGAATCTAATTTTCCTTGCAAAGATTGTAAAAATTTAAGGCCAATTTTATTTTAGATTCACTCAAGTCCAACTATTTGCACACTAAACACACAAGTTTGTCCCTATGTGATCACCATAGAACATTATCTAATAACAACATCACAAATCACTGTGATAAAAGACAGAGGAGGGAGAGATAGAAATCTATGGAGTGAGAGACCTAGGGAAAGAGGAGATAGTGGGGAAGAGATGGGGGTTTAAGGAGAGGGGGAGAGAGATGGGGGTTTAAGGAGGGAGGGTAGATAGAGAGGGGGAGAGGAAGAAAAGGAAAGGATTTCCCAGATAGGGAAGGGAGGGAGGACAGGAGATACAAAATAACAAAGAGAGAGGAATGAAAAGGGATGAAGGGAATGAGAGACCTAGGGAAGGATGAGATAGAGAGGGATGACACATAGAGAGAGAAGGGGGGCTAAGGAGGGATGTAGATGACAAGGAGTGATTGAGATACATAAAGAGGTGAGAGGTAGAAAGGTGAAGGGAGAGAGAATAAAATGAGAGAGAAAAGTTCACATAGAGGGAAAGATGGGTAAGGAGGGAGGGAGAGAGGTGAAGAGGGAGGGAAATAAATAGAGAGGGGAGAGATATAGAGGTGAGATACCTATAGCCTGGGGAGAGAGGGGTGAGAGATAGAGGGGAGAGATAGAGGTGAGAGAGATAGAGAGGGAGAGAGGTGGGTAATGAGACAAGGAGGGAGAGGTAGATAGGTAAAGATGGAATTAGGGAGAGACCTAGAGATGGGGAGAGAGAGAGGGTGTGAGGTAGATGTAGTGATCAAGAGAATGGAGAGAGATGGGAGAGAAAAAATAATAGAGGGAGAGAGAAGAAGAAAGAGGTAGGGAGGAAGGGATAGAGATGGGAGCAAGGATGGAAGGAAAGGTATAGAGGGAGATAGGGTGGGCTAGACCTAGAGAGGGGAGAGAGAGGTGAGAGAGAGAAGAGAGGGAGAGAGAAAGGGAAGTATCAATAGAGAGGAAAGGAGGAAGAGAGGGAGTGAGGTAAAAACTCAACATTTCATAATCAATCATAAAATTTGAACTCTAAGCCTTAATCAAAGTGGGGGATAGAGAGAGAAAGAGAAATAGAATTTCACTTTGGCATTCTAAAAATGCATTTTCATTTGGCGAGCTTCAAATTTGGTGCTCACCAAATGGTTTACATTGGGAAATACCAACCCTTTGGGTTGGATTTTCTTAGGGCATCTAAACCAAAGGGTTGGACAACCATTTCATGCTAAAGATGTGTTTTTTTGAAAAGGTAAATAATTTCACACATTTTTGGTTGTGCTCTCCATTAGGTTTGCACATGTTTCAATATAAAATTATAAAAATACCACGATGATGTTAAGCTATCTCTTAAATATCTAACCATATAATTTTTTTCATGTTTTGAATATATGAAGTTTTTCATCTTTAATTTTTTTTGTTAGTGTGTTTTTTTTTGTCAAAAACCAACATGTGGTATTTTGGATATGGTTTTTTAATCGTTCATCAAATTTTGAAAAAAATTTACATTTTTAGAAACAAGACTCCATTATACATGTATTAAAAAAATAAAATTGATTTTCGATTAGTTTTCAAAAAATTTAGGGGGAGCACACTAAAATTTCTATTTTTCAGGATGTGTCCACTTCAAATATTAGTAAAAAAAATATATTCCTTAAAAAATTAGCCAAAAAATTTAGTATAAACTACATGGTGTTAGCTAATTTCTCACCAAATCAAAATTTTAAATTCTTAAAAAAAGTGAACACTTTAGGGGGAGCACACCAAACACTAAGTTATGTTTTTTGAAAAAAATAAGACTAGTTTGTGTGCTCCCCATTTTTGAAACCCTAAATATTCACCATTAAAAAAAAAAATAGTAGTTTACAAAGTAGATTCAAAGCACTACAAGTCTTTTTCTTATTGAATCCTCAAATTTTGAGCATAACTATCTTCATTTTCTCGTTGAATATCAAAGTTTGCCGATTTCAAAAAAAGTGGCATCTTAAGACCCTCTTTTTGTATCACATCTTGGTGCACTTACCCATAGAAAAATATGTAAGGGAAGACATTATACATCTCATGTAGGTATAAATTTTGAAGACATTACAAGATGAGCTCTCTCTGTGGGGGAGTGCATTGTGCCGCTTATTGTAAGGATATGGAAATGAAAGCTTGGTGTAGAGTATGTCGCTCTAAAATATAAATATGTCGCAATGGAAGCTCAATGTGTGGTGATATAGAGCATGATGTTCCTAAAGTAAAGATAAATCTAAAAGTATGATGTCGTAAGTTAGGATGACAATGTGATCTCTATACACATATGATATAGTGAATTAGACCCAATAATATATCTTTTATGGTTACATTATAACAATTTTTATTTTCGTTATGTTACCAAATGCTTTCCATCTCAAATTAATCCATAATATATCTGAAAAAGACTTGAAAAACTCACATGATTGTGCTACCAATATTGTTTAAATTAAAGGGGGTTTCCCCCTTAAAGAGGCCTAGGATATTTGTAACAATTTTACAGTTACTAACAATGAAATTTACATGTAATTATTCATTTATTCAATTAATCATTTGTAATGCAAATATGGGTAACAGTGGTAAAAAATATTTGTATTAATGAAAAGGATATAATGCCATATGATGTTATATGTTGATAAAAATATAAAATATATCTAATAAAGTCATATAGGCTTGCAAAAAAGCCATATTGACATAAAATTTCACATATCTATTATTAACCTATTTTCACTCATGGTCTAAATAGTTACATAATAACAAGTTGTATTTTAAGAGTCTTGTTAGTCCTCCCTTTAGGCAGAGACTTATGTTTTCTCCAGGATGTCAAATAATTTGGTCTTCGCAAATCGCAAACAAATAAATAGCTTTTCATATTGTTTGGAGTGTTTTATTTTTAAAATATCAATTTTTGTCAATTTTTTCTTTTTTCTTATTGGCCCTTGTATTTTTGCTAGGGGTTTTTTGATTTTTTGATTAAAAATTAGAAAAAAAAAACTTCTGACCAATGAGCAAAAAGCAGGGAAAATTTTCAAATATTTCTAATGTTTCAATGCAAATATTTAGGCCTGATCTTGCACCCTGCTTGGATAGTTTACCGGATCTGCAGCTTGTGGGAAGTCAAAAACAAGGGAACAAGTAACATCACAATGAACACTAGACAAAATTAAAAGAATCCCTCCAATTAAGCATAAAAATTTGAAGCTTCAAACACTTTGTGGAATATCTGGGTCTTTTTTGCTGGTGTAAAGTATTTATTATGGCTTGATTCCTTTGTTTTTTAAAAGTTTAATTAGATTATGAGTTATGGACCAAATTTGTTAAATTTTCTAGGTTAATTTTTCTTGTATTTGAGTTCTTTTGGGCTAAATGTGTAAAGTATCTTGGTCAATTTACAAGGTAGTTGATAATGCTGGTAACTTGCTAGCATTCACAACAAGTGACAATGGCATCAAGATATTAGCTAATGCAGATGGACTTCACTTGATTCGTATGTTGGAGAGTAGAGCATTTGAAGCAATAAGATTCCTACAGAGGCAATGGTATCTAAGATAAAATCTTGATTGCATGTGTTCGTTAAGCATAAAAATGTCGAGATATTGATTTTAAGAACCAAAACCTCTAGTTGAAGTGTTTCCTATTCTGTAGGCTCCAATTGTAAACATTATGCCTACTGCAATAAATACACTTAGTTCCCATTCTAGTGCTATGAAACGTACAAAGAGAATTCATGTAATGAAATAAATTGCACAAGAGAAGAATATAATATGGAATATGCTACAAATACTTGATAATAATATGCCACTTTGAGGGGGAAACCTCCTAATCCACTTCGAGGGGGATACCTCCAATAGTCTTCACTAAAAACACAATACTTAACATGATAATGAAATAAGACTCATAACCTCCTATATATACCTATTTATGCCTAAGATATCACCTAGGCCAACTTAGATAACCCTATATAAGTCTAAGGCTGACCTAAACAACTAAATAACAATATAGTGATGATAATATGAATTAATTAAGATTTAAGATAGCCATAAGCTGACTATTCATAACTTGATGTACACCAATATTAAGGGTGTAGAATTCCCCCCTCTTCAAATAAGCATTGTCCTGAATGCTAATCAAGTGTGGATTCTTTTGAATGAACTCCTCATCCTCCCATGTGGCATCTTCAATTGGTAAATTCTTCCATTGGATGAGATACTCAGTGAGATTTCTATTCCTCAAATTCTTCATGCGTGTTTGGCGAATGCACTCTAGTTCCAAAATGATTCTTCCTTCTTCATCAAGATCTCGTAGTGCTATTTGAGTTGGAATATTATGCCCAATTACCTTCTTCAAACAAGAGACATGAAAAATTGGATGTATCTTTGTTGTTGGTGGAAACTCTAGCTTGTAGGCAACACTACCAATCCTTTGCATGATTTGGTATGGCCCATAATACCTTGGTGACAATTTATTATTCTTTTTTTGTTGCTTTAGTGAGATTTTCTTATAAGGCTGCAATCTCAAGAAGACCCAATCGCTAACTTCAAAATTTCTTTCACTACGATTTTGGTCTACCTGTTGTTTCATTCAATTTTGTGCCATGGCTATATTCTCCTTGAGTCCTGAAAGTACTTATTGTTGATGAAGCAATTGGTCCTCTACTGCTTCAACTCTTGGTGAAACCTTTAATGATGATGTGATGGAAGGAGGATGATATCCATAAAGCACCAAAAATTGAGACATTTTTGATGAGCTATGAAAAGAAGTGTTATACCATCATTCTGCAAGTGGTAGCCAATCCACCCATTGAGACTTTTTCTCTGAAGTGAAACAACGTAGATATCCTTCCAAACAATTATTAACAACCTTAGTTTTCCCATCTGATTGAGGGTGGTATGAAGAGCTATGAGCCAATTGAGTACCCAAACATGAGAATAAATCTTTCCAAAAGTGACTAGTGAAGATATGATCACGATCACTAACAATAACCTTACGTGTACCATGTAGCTTTTGAATATTCTTCAAAAAAATTTTTTCCACTGTAATTGCTGTAAAAGGATGTGATAATGCAATGAAATGAGCATATTTAGTGAGGTGATCAACTACTACCATGATGAAATTATGACCTTTGGATTTGGGAAGCCTTGTGATGAAGTCCATGGATACCTCTTCCCAACACTGGCTAGGAATAGATAAGGGATGCAAGAGACCCGGTGTCTTAATCGTCTCCCCTTTATTCCTTTGACAAACCAAACATCCATCCATAAATTTTTGATCGTCGCCTATTAGACCTTCCCAAAAAAAATCTTGCTTGAGTTGATGATATGTCTTCAAAAATCTTGAATGACCACCAATTGGAGACTCATGTAGTTCTGTGAAAATCATGTGTTTAAAAGTGGAATTCTTGCAAAGATACAAGCACTCTTTATACCAAAGAGCATCTCCCTTCCAACAAAACTTTTCTGAACTACTAGGATCACTTTTTAATTATTGGATGAGATTACTTGTCGCAACATCATTTTGCCACTCTGCTTTGGCTTCTTCCACCTAATTTGCTTGTATATTGAAAGAGAACACAATAAGGATTAATATTTCTCATCCTTCCTAGAAACTGCATTTGCCACAATATTTTCCTTCCCTTTCTTATATACAATCTCGAAGTCATATCCTAACATCTTAGTGACCCATTTTTGTTTCTCTTCAGAAGATAATCTTTGTTCCAAACAATATTTTAGGCTATCATGATCTGTCTTAACCTTGAAGTGTCTACCCATTAGGTAAGGCCTCCATTGTTTAATTGCATGAAGGATTTCTAGCATTTCCTTCTCATAAATAGGTTTTAGCTGATTCTTACCTTTTAATTGGCGACTCTCAAATACAATTGGTCGACCTTCTTGTATGAGAACTACTCCTATCCCATTTCTAGAAGCGTCACATTCCACAATGAATTCCTTGGTGAAGTCAGGAGTGGAAAGCACTAGAATTGTACACCTCTCCTTCAATCTCTCAAATGTTGCATTAGCGGACTCATTCCAATGAAAAGAATTCTTCTTCTATAGAGTGGTGAGGGGTGCTAATATACGACCATAATTATTCACAAATATTTGGTAGTACCCTGTTAATCCCAAGAAACCCCTTAGTTTCTTGATGGTTTTTGGAATAGGTCATTCCATGATAGCCTTAATTTTGTTAGGGTCCACCTTTACTCCTTCATGTGAAACTATGTGTCCCAAATACTCCTACTCCTTAAGACCAAAAGCACACTTGGATGGCTTAGCATAGATTTGATGATCTTCAAGTATTTGTAATGCTTGATCTACATGCTGCAAATGTTCTTCCCAAGTCTTGCTATAAATCAATATATCATCAAAGAACACTAATACAAACTTTCTCAAGAACTTCTTAAAAATGGAATTCATCAAACTTTGGAGTGTAGATGGTGCATTGGTAAGACCAAATGGCATCACCAAAAATTCATAATGACCCTCCTGAGTCTGAAACGTTGTCTTACAAATATCTTCCTCCTTAATCCTAATTTGGTGATAACAAAATCTAAGATCTAACTTGGTAAAATACATAGCTCCATTCAATTCATCTAGAAAATCATCAATAACTGGAATAGGGAACTTATCTTTAATGGTGTACATGTTGAGAACTCTACAATCTAGAAAAATGCACCAAGTTTCATCCTTCTTACATACCATCACCACCGAAGAGGAGTAAGCACTTTGGCTATGCCTGATAATTCTTGCCTCTAGCATCTCCTCAATAATTTTTTCTATCTCTTTTTTGTATGTGTGGGTACCTGTAAGGTCCGATGTTCAATAGTTGGCTCTATGGAACTAGTTGTATGAAATGATCACGATCCCTCTTAGGAGGAACTCCTTTAGGCATATCTCCAAGAACAACTGAGTGACTATCAATTACTGCTTGTAAATCTAGATGAGTAGGAGCATTAGATTGAGAGACTTCTAAGGAACATAGCTGGGCCAAAAATCCATCCACTCCTTTCTTAAGCAAATTTTGCATTTGATGAGAGCTAACCATCTGTGGTGACTTTTCCTTCAACCCCTTTAGCTCTACTACATTTCCTTCAGATTGAAATCTCATGAATATTTCTTGGAAGTTCATCTCGATTGTTCCCAATGTAGTAAGCCATTGTTCTCCCAAAACAATATCTACTGCACCCATGGATATCACATACATTGGGGTATCAAGTCGATAATCTCCCATGGATAATTTAATGCTATGACACTTCCTCAAACAACTAACTATACCACCATCTACAATCAAAACCTGAAACTCTGGAGCTGGATATGTAAAATAATTTAAACAAGTAGCCAATTTTTTGTTGATGAAATTATGAGTACTACCTGAGTCAATCAACACTGTTACTTTCTGCTTCTTTAAGAACCCCACTACCTTGAGAGTTTGTGGAGCACTGAAACCTAAGAGTGCATGACAAGAAATTATTGGTTAAGAATCATTTTATTCCTCATTTGACTCCTTTTCATCCTCTAATATGGTTTCGTCCTCTTCTTCCTCACTTGGCCCTTCAATATAGAACAATTTCTTTTCACTACATTTATGTCCCCAACGGTATTTTATATCACAATTGAAACACAACCCTTTTGCTCTTTTCTCCTCAATTTTTTGTGGAGTCAACCTACTAGGTTGAGGAAGAGAAGGTGTTGAATATCCTTTCTATCTTGTCACATTAGCCCCTTGCTTCTTAGGAATCAAATACTTCTCCTCTACCCTATGTGCTAAGGTAAATGACTCATTTATAAAGCTAGGACTAAACATGCGTACCTCATGTTGAATGTGATCCTTGAGACCACCCAAGAATAAATCATTCAAGTTCTCCTCTGTAATTGTATCCACTCTTAAGGATAGATTTTGGAATTGATGAATGTAATCCTTAACTGATCTTGTTTGTTGAAGTTTAGCAAAATGGCTGAAGAAGTTGTCAGTCACACTATTTCTATATTGTGCTTGGAGTTCCTCCATAAAAATTGACCATGAGATGGTGAGACCCTTTTTCCTTCAATGAATACAAAGCAAATGATACCAAATGAATTGATCTGGTTCTAGATATAGGGAATCCATCATGACCTTTTTTCCATTTGAGATTTGATGTACTTCAAAAAAATTCTCCATTTGGTTTATCCATGTTAAAAGATCCTTTCCATCAAACTTGCGCATATCCACCTTTGGAAATAAATTCCTAGATCGCATAGGAGTATTAAAATTTGTGTCAATATTAGCTGACCTGGAATTTTCACCTTGGTTGCTTGAGAAATCCTTTCTTGGTTCATTCATATAGGTGCTTAACATGCTTCGTATATCTGATATATCTCCTCTTAGATCACACACATCCATCTTTATTGAGGAAATTTCTTCCTTTACCTTACTTATTTCCTCATTAGGATTAATACCCTCTATTTTTACCCCATCCTTATCAGGAGTCTTCCCCGGTGTGACAACATTGTTTTTGCCCCTTGTTGCAAGCCCCATCATGATGGGAACCAATAATTTTGAAATAAATCACACAAATGAGATTTAAATTCTTTGAAATTTTTACTGTAATGTACTAGGGCCAAAATACATCTCACCTAGAAAATATCCAAGAAATGAGTAGATTTGCAGCCTTGAGAGTGATATTTATGGAAACCCTAATTTTTCAATAACTAACTTATTTTTTATCCACTTTCTCCAAAAAATTTAATGTAGGATCCTGTAGTATGCCTCCAAAAAACCACTAAAAATAAGGCTCCAATTCAAGAGGATTTGAGAGATATGAAGATTCCAAATAAATTGTGTAGAAACCCTAATTCTGCAATAATTCGCTCAATTCTGCTCCAATTCCTCTGAAATCTGGACTGTAGCTTCTTTAATATGTTCTTCAAAAACTCTTTAAAAATAAAATAAAATTAGCTAAAATCTAAAAGATATGCTCTTCCCAAAATCGCCTTCAATATTGAGAAAAAACTTTGCCTCTACAGTGCCAAGATCATGCTCTGATACCACTTGTAATGAAATAACTTGCACAAGAGAAGAATATATTATGGAATATTCTACAAATACTTGATAATAATATGCCACTTCGAGGGGGCAACCTCATAATCCACTTCTTGGGGGATACCTCCAATAGTCTTCACTAAGAACACAATACTTAACATGATCAAATAAGATTCACAACCTTGTATATATACGTATTTATGCCTAGGATATCACCTAGGCCAACTTAGATAACCCTATATAAGTTTAAGGCCAACCTAAAAAACTAAATAAAAATATACTAATGATAATATGAATTAATTAGGAGTTAAGATAGCCACAATCCGACTATTCATAACTTGATGTACACCAATATTAAGGGTGTAGCAATTCCACAAGTCGTGTCTATGAATGGCTTTGCAAGGGATTTCCTTAAGAATTTTCTTTTAACAACATATGAAGTCATGTTTATTCTTTTGAATATTTATAGAGAATATTTTCAGTTATTTAACGTCTCTAAAGAAAAAAAACAACTAATATTCCGTTATTGTTTTTTTGTCCCAATTCTTACAAAAAATTATATTTGAGACATGCAGAATAATATAGACAACAATTGGACAACAAATGTTAAGCCAAGGATTTTAGAGGATACATATTGTACCGTGTTTCTTATACAAGTAGTAATAAATTGTTCTTTTCAGGTTGCAAGATTGATATACACCAATTCTGTTGTTGTTGTTTTAGCATTGACATCAAATGCACCCCACAAACTATGGAAAGGACCATGGAATGAGTAGAATCCATTTGGAAAGGTAACACTCTTTAATGCTTAAATTGTTTTTCTATGGTGCTTAGAAAATTGTCTTTTAAGTGACTAAGATAGTGGTCTCTTCTACAATCTACTACTAATGTTCAACCATAGATGTGGTAGCTAGCTAGTGGGATTGTTATGAATAATCATATCAGTGGCACGAATCCAAAAGAAGTTGATGCTTGCATAGATTTGTCTAAGAATGATTCTTATGTAATGTTTTCCTCTGGTGGAAAGTTCCCCCTATTCAATATGATGACATTCAAGGTGCATCCATTTACTTATAGAATTTCATTGTATTCGTAGCTACAATTTTAGATTCAGGGGTTTTTTAATTTCAAAATATGTTTCTTACAAACCTGATTGTTGAGCTGGTCAATTTAGAAGTGATATTCTTAATTGGGTTCCTTATCAAGTTTCTTGTTTTCGGTCTACAACCAATGTTTTGAGAGGAAAATATTATTTGGAATTTTTTCTAATGAGTGTTTATAGCTTAGGTCATGACTACTTTCATGGCACCTCCTCTTGCAACCACTTTTCTTGCTTTTCACCCCCAGGATAATAACATCATTGTAATTGGGATGGAAGATTCAAAAATTTAGATATACAATGTTCGAGTTGGTGAGGTGCTATCAACGAGTCTTTAATAAGTAACATATTCTTTCTTCCCAATTTAGTGCATCCTTAAAAATGGTGGCCTCTAACTTATGTCTTTTCAAAACTTGTTTGAACTAAATAGGTAAAACCAAAGCTTAAGGGACACAAAATGAAAATTATAGGCTTGGAATTTTCACATTCTTTGAAAATGTTGGTATCCTCTGTGGCCAATGGATAGGTATGCCTTTTTTTTCTAGATCAATTGCCATCCCATTTTGTACATTCACATTCTTATCGATTCTAACTAATAAATGTTTGCCCAACATTCTGGCAGCTATATCTGGAGCATAGATAGATGGGATACATTTGCATTATTTTTAATGAATTTAATGTTTTGGCTTACATATATTAGATTTTATTTTCATGTGCATATTTGTATTATTTTCAATGAATTTCATGTTTTATGGTTCAGAATCATTCGAGCCCTATGTAATGCTTTGTTTGGTTGCCAACCTTCTGAACAACTTTAACATAATACCTACATAACAACAAATAATCTGCAAATGTACCTCTTGAAACCAATGAAATATTATAGCAGGTGGGCTCGACTCTGTTCTCTTTGTACAATATGATTCTTCTATGCCAAGAATATCCTCCCAACCATACAATCATTATTGGTATGAATATTTGACATGCTTCTCTATGACATAGTGATACACCTTCAATTACAGTTGTATGTATTTAGGAACATGCTAGTAAGGCTTCCAATTCAAATATGACGTATTTCAAGACTACTAATTAAAATATAATTTATTTACTAAAACTGAGATATATGGATGATTAATTGAAATTGAATGTTGTCTTTTGTAAAACTGTCAATACTTTTTAACTTAACCAAATGGAATGTTTACATTCAGTGATTCTTCTAGTATTTTGCAGGGAAAAAATTAGCATATGGAAGACATGCCCGCAATCATCAAATGCTTTAGGATTCCTCAATATACATTTGCAATTGGAGCTATCAATGCACATTAGTTGGAGAAGCCTATTTGCATCAAGATATCATTGTATATGATGCCTTTGAATATATTCTCCCATGGTTTTTATTGTATTTCTACATTCTTTGTTGTTTAGCTAAACAGTTATGGAAATTTCCAAAATAGTTGCTAAACAGTTTATAACTGTTTCTAATTCTTTTAAAGATGGTTTCCATCAGTATGAGAGCTTTTCAAGGCACCATCTTTCTAGGTTTTCTCTTACATGAATTCATATGGATAAATCCATTAAAGTTGGCATCAATTGATGTGACCATTTTTCAATAATGCTTCTGGACTATATATAATATTTTCCTTAGCTATTCCCTGTAACCTCAGATGATTTTGCTTCAGTATGGATTTCTGTTAGTATTAATTAAAACTAGTGCTTGTGGTGAATTCCAATTGCAAAATGATACCTTAAGTCTTTAATTATTAATGGCTTGAATGCAAGTGAATTAATTTAGTTCCTAACACATGGTTTTCCATGAGCAAGGTCATACCCTTCAATATGAAAATTTCATTTTGTTAATCTAAATTCCAAAATAGTGCATCATAAGATGCTTAATGAAGCCCAGGTGCTGCTAAAACAATCAATACATATGATAGAAACAAACAACATGAGAGTAACAAGTAATTTAGGGGCTACTGGAAAAACTCTTCAATCTCAAAAAATAGAGCAATGATAAACTACAATTCTATACCCAATGAATATTTACCTTAAAGTGCATGTTTTCTATTGGTATATTTGCTAACAAAAGAACTATTGGATTGAAGATTTACACTGCAACTTTTTGCCTTTTCAAGTCTTTTTTTCAGCAAAGCCAACGTAGGAATTTATACGTGTTTAATTTTAGTAGCATTATATTTATCTTTTTTAATTTTTCGTAGGTTCTCAATTTGCATTTGTTTTAGCTTTAAAAACCTAATACTTTAACTCGCCAAACCTTGGAGACATCTTTTCACAAGCCCCTGGAGAATGCCTCTCTCCAAATTTTGGAGACATCTTCTCCCAAACCCTCAGATATGCCTGCTTCCAAATCATAGGAGGCTTCCCCTCCCAAACCCTCAGAACCTTCCAGTGCTGAACCGTTAGGAGTTTTAAGGGAACATGCTGCACCCACTCCCTATCATCTCTTCAATAGGCAGAGAACCATTCATGAAGTTCTTGTTGGAGGACAGGGTATATAACTTTCTTTACTCATAATTCATATTTATTTTAAATTTGATAAATTTATGTTCCACAATATCTCTTCCGTTGAATTTGCAAATGAGATAGATTATGAAATTAAGTTCCCCCTAGATAAAGTATCTGGTTCACTAAATCTAAAAATGTGCTTACAATTTTTTAAAAATCATTAGTGTAGACATGGAAAATTGACCGACACACTTGATCCTGATTACTAACATCATTTCGTCATAAATCATACTCTCAGCTTATCATCACTTTTCATCTCTTAATTAGATAAATCATTATTTATTTAATTAAGTCATTCTCCCCTCTTTTGATTAAATTAATCAATTTAATCAAATTAATCATCTCTCTCAGGTCATTTAAATAGTTCATTTTATTTAAATTAAATCTCTAAAGCCCTCTTAGTAAATTGAATAAATTAAAACCTTATTTGATTTAATCTAACATTACCCCCTTTAGTTAAATAAATCAAAACATTTATTTAATTAAACCCTTCCTCTCAATTTGATTTAAATCAACTCATAATTTTAAGTCTAAATTGTCACATCTCCTAATTCCTTATTATATTAATTAATCTTTGATTAATTTAATCCTAAAATATGTCACATTCTCTAGAGAATGCAACTTGCACAATAAATCAATTACTTTGATTCATTAAATTGCCTATTTTCTCTCAACATGGAATAAGGGAGGAATATTCCTTCAAATTTGAATTCAAATCCAAGTGGATTTGTCCTTCCAACAAAGCATTCACTCCTCTTACATGTCCTTGTGCATTGAGCCAAGTGACATTTACTTCATTCT
Source organism: Sequoiadendron giganteum (assembly GCA_007115665.2). Classification (NCBI taxonomy): domain Eukaryota; kingdom Viridiplantae; phylum Streptophyta; class Pinopsida; order Cupressales; family Cupressaceae; genus Sequoiadendron; species Sequoiadendron giganteum. Next base: position 370,932,923 of record CM021110.1, on the reverse strand, counting down.
TTTTTCCCTCTCACATGTCATTTCCTCAATTTCAAATTCCACCTAATATCATTTATTGGCACTTTCATCAAAATATGCACAACCTTCATCCATTCACATCTTGACAAGTGACACTTTGCCATTGGATGTTGAATGATCCCACATTGCTCAATTTCACTCTTTTTTCCAATTTGGAAATCTATAAATGAGAGACTCTTCCTCTCATTCTTCATCCATAATCCAAGCAAGTCTACTATACTTCATTTATCCACAATTTGAATGCAAAGTCAGTATCTTCATATTTAGAGCAACTTCATATATGTCTTGAGCATTTGCCATCACCATAGCTAAGTTATTGCAAGTTTTCTCAAGAATTCATCTTTTTCTTCATCAACAAAGTGGATCAATCTCCATCAAATCATCAAAGCTTACAAAGAAGTTGGGAAAGGGCCAATTTCTACACATAATTGGCACCAACTCCCAATGGGATTGAGTGTTTGCATTTCTTAATTAGGATTTCATTTATCTTTTATGTTTTGTTCTTCATTTTTCCTATTATTGAGCATTGTAGATGAATTTCATGGTGAATCTTTTTTCTTGCTTGCATTTCAATCTAATAATTTGCTTGTTTTCCATGTTTGTGCAGGTGTAGGATTGGGGTTCATATTTTGGTGCTAGAAAGAGGGCTGATTTGGAGAAATTCATCATGTTTTTCCAAAAATTTGTAGTTTTTTGACAATTTTTTGTGCCTACAGGAAATTGCACCACTCACAGTCTCGCAGCACCATATTGCACCAGTGTCAGATAGGTGGCACTACATTGCACTGCTCAAAATTCCAAACTCCATCGTCGAAGTCTTCCCGCCCACAAATTTCAAATTTACATACTGTGCCGTGGGTTTCTAAACTCCAAACTGCACCGCTAGGCTAAAATAGCATCACCTTTCTGCTCTTTGTCTTGCTGTAGAGCACCACTCTCAGTCACATGTGGTGCTATATTGCACCACTAGAGTTTCCAAACTTCACCGCATTTGCTAACTGCGCCGCTGGGTGATAGTAAAAAGTTCAATTTTAATTTTTTTTACATGTGCCTTTTTGTTTTTAGCTTTTTGACCTATTAACCTATTTGTTGTCTATGTATATCCTGGTTTTAATCATTTTGTAGGTTAGGGAAAGAAGGAAAGCAAAGTGGAAGGTTACATTATGCCATTATTTTCATCTTATACCAAGTGTTTTTGAACACTTTCGTGTTGATTAACACTCTTAGAGAATTGTCAATCTCTATTAAGAAATTTGTTATATTTCATGCTTTGGGGAACACTAAATTTCTTCTTGGGCCATAAAAAGAATAATAAAAATTTTCTTTCAAAGTTTGTAAACAAAAGACTTAAAAAGAATCTTGGGACAAACTTACAAGAGTTGGTTTTCAGATTTAATAATTGACCAAGGCAAATCCCACATTTAATTTGGTGCTATAAAAAGAACTCACTTTTGCTTTGTGGACTTAAAATGAACAAGTGTTCTTTTGTTTTGTAATTATTTACTCAACGTAATACCATCAAAAGGACGTATGCGCTTCTCTCGTGCCTCACGATGATCTTGAGAATCAAAAGTCCTTTCGATGAACTTAAGTTGAGTAAAGCAATTACCTCCACATTTCATTTTGGGATTAAAATTGAAAGAAACATCTTGCGAGTGCGGGTAGGCCTATTGCGTGTGTTCTCCCTTTGTTTCTAAACGAAGGTTGATCGAACTACGAATATGTTTGCTCACTATTTTTATCTTAGAGGGTCTGCCTTGTGGGAAAAATTACTCACCCAAGGGAATGACCTAATCGGTAACACACTAAGGACAAGTATATTTCCAGTCGGGATATAAAAATGGGTACTAGAACAAAAGCCAGTATCACACGGTTGGCTCCGACAAGAAGGGTAGCGATGGTCTCTCACCGCATGGGCCAACTCCTACGAATGGAAAGTTTGAATTAAAACCCTTGTTTAGAAAATTCCAAATCCTTAACTATTTTGTTGGTGCAAAAGTTCATGTCCTTTGAATCCGCCCACATATACATGTGGTTCTACTGTAGAGATGAAAAGTATGCCATGGGAGATTCATGGTTACTGATGCTTGATTGACCCGAGAAGCGAGTGCACTATAAGGGGGGGCTAGTGTGGTCAAGCATCTAATCATCCACATTGAATATGCATAGTTGGATTTATCCAAGTGGGGACCCAACAAAATATTGTCTCTTCATCCTAGGGTTGTACATGTTCTTGAAATCAAAAAATACATTGCTTGGGTCTCAAAAAATTTGAAAATGAACATTCACAAAAGGCTTCAAAATTTTAAACACTTTGGAGGAAACAAATATTCTTTGACAAATCTAATTCTTTTGCTTACCCTAGGGATTATATCCTTAGAGGTTTCTAAGTACTTAGATTTAATCATCATTTGTTTTCACTAAAGTCAACCTAGGAAACTGTGCTCTTGAAACCTTGATTTTCACATAATGGACCTTGTGGAATGAAAAGGAATTGAGGCATAGACATTTATTTTGAAATAATAATCAAGAAATTGTTTTTGATAAAAAGGAACTCATTAAACAAAGATAAGGACAATTGGACCTCACACATGTGTTCTCTCAAATGATTTCCCATAAAATCAAAATCCAAAAACCAAGGTTCAAGAAGATCAGCCCAAAGGCTCGTGAAGAGCGTCTTGAAATGCTTCTTGAAGTTAGAGAAAGATTGGTATATAATTTCTACAAGAAGGCTTCAAAGAACAACCCAAGTTTGTATGATTTCTATTATCAACATAATCCAACTTTTTTTCAAATGTTTGCTTTTCTCACTTAGAAGTATAACATGTTCTTCAATACCAAGGTATTGTAAGAAAGAGTCTTGTGTAGGTCAAGTCTAGAATCAAAATTTTCACTCTCATCCATCTCTCAATCATCAAAATCAAATCCCATTTCACCAACAAACTCTTGAAAGATTTGAAACATCATTCATTCTAAACTTATAGGAAAAATCATCATCACTTTGTTTGACTTAATACACTTAGTCAAATTATCAACCCTCTTGAGAAAATTTACCTCTAGAATAACACAACTTCCTAAGGTTTACAAGTTCAAAATCACTTAATTTGGTTTAACACACTTAGTCAGATCACCCTCTTGAATGATTTTTCTCTAGGATAACATAACTTCCTAGGGTTTCCAAGTTCATTACCATCTTGTTTGGCTTAATGCACCTAGTCAAACTATCCTTAATCAAAATTAAATCATTTCAAGCCCTAAAAAGTTTAGCATCTCCCCAAAGTTCTTCAAGAATTTCATTCATCTGCATCATCCATCTCCCATTTATCTCATCCTCATCATCACTTTTTATCCTTAGACTTTCCTAGTTCTTCTCTTTTGTTCCTAAGATCAAGATCAAACAATCTATTTTATGGTTCAAACAAGATCTCAATACAAGAAGAACATGGAAATCACTAAAGAAACATCAACTTCAAGTGACCTAAGTCAAACAGCTTCTGAGAAGAATCTAGTGGAATCAAGAAACCCTCCAAACAACTCCTCTCTACCATCACAAAACCCTCTAGAGGAGGGTCATATAGAGGACATCACCAATGATGACTTGGGAATGACACAAGAGGAAATAACTGAAATGGTTCAGAATCTCGAGAATCATAGAATCGTCAATGCCATGTTGAAACCCAATCCCTCTCTATATATACATGTGTTAACAAAAGAAGGGGCCAAAATCCCTTCTGACGTTGACATGAGTACCAATATGGAAAGGCCTCTTATGAGCATACCTCTAGTATCACTCCCAAACATCACTCAAGATATTCCCCAAGTCATATCAACAATCACTTCAACCCCGCCAGTTGTTAACAAGGGAAGTACCATTCTTCGCGTAATCCAAAAGCATCGCCTTGTATACAATAGAGAAGTGAATATCAGCACCACATTGGATAACTCCATCCCTATAAATTTATTACACCCCTATGTTCCACTTAATTTCCATAATCATGTGGACTCATCCTCATTTCATGCGATGCCAATCTATCCGTTGAATGTACAAACTTCTCTCCCCATGATTTTGTAAGGAGAGGGTGGGTTATTCGGGATAGGGGGAGTCATTGATCCTTCCTCATCATCACTTTTCAAAGGGAACACACCACCATTCCCTCCATCACCATTGACATTTGTATCATCTTTTGGGTTGGGCCTTCCTCCCCTACCCGCCACCAATCTACCAAAAAAAAGCAATCAGAGGATTACATCAAACCCTCTCATTTTTCCATCAACATCGTAACAAATGGAAACCATCCAAGCTACCCCAATGATCAACACATCCACCATTCCCCAAATCTCTCAAAGCGTGGTTTTCTAGGGACCAAGCATCTTGATCACACCATCCACAACTCAAATCCCAATCACCAATGCGTCCGTTTCGATCATCACAATGGTTAACACCATTCCCAATCCACCATCAATTCCACCAAAATCAACATGATGAAATCATTCATCACCATGATTCAAACAACTCAAAAATCCACCCACTAAAGGGTACTTCAAAAAAATAAAAAAGCTACACAGTTGGCTACTCAGCAAGAACAAATTCAATTAGCCGCTCAACAAGCCGCACAAGCTGCACAAGTCACATAAGTCGTACAAGCTGTGCAAGGAGCACAAGTATCCCAACAAGCGCAGGCTCAGGCTCAACATGCGCAAGCATAGTACCACACACAATTACAAGCAATCCACCAACAAGCATACTAACAAGCCTTGCAAGACTTTTAGGCACAACAACAAGCTAAACAACAAGCTTTGTTGGTGCAACAACAGCTAGACCAACAACAAGCTTTGTTGGTGCAACAACAACTAGACCAACAATAAGCTTTATTGGCGCAACAATAGCTAGACCAACAACAAGCTTTGTGGGAACAAGAACAGTAGGAGAAACAACAAGCTTTGTTGGAACAACAACAACAGGACCAACAACAAGTGTTGTTGGCACAAATGCAAGCATATCAGCAGGACTCAAAAGCACAACAGATCTTGCAACAAACCCCCATCAATACCCCACCCATCAATCAATCACAACAAGCACCTCAAAACACATTGATCCCACCTCTTGATCCACAAAATGATGTTGTAGCATAGATCAAACTGCTCTTGCAGCAAGTGCTAGACCTTCAATCAGGAAAAAATACCAGAATGCCAGGCAATTTGTGCCCCTATCCTTTTGATAGAAGTCTTACAATGGTACCATTCCTGAAGGGATTTGAAATCCCCAAATTCGATAAATATAATGGGATGGGAAACCTTGAAAATCACGTCAGGGAGTTTCAAGTGCATTGCATGGAAGTTGCATACAATTACACGTATCTGATGTGACTATTTCCTTAGAGTTTGACTAGTTCTTCCATGGAATGGTTCTCTCATCTACCCACAAGCATCAAAACATTCCAGAAAATGGTGGACGTATTCCTAAAAAACTATGCATTCAACATGGGTACGAATGTTAGTCTAGAGGAACTATCAACACTCAAACAAGCAAAAGGAGAGCTATTTTCTTCCTTCTTACAATCATGGCAATCCAAGGCCAACTGAAGCAAGTGGACCATTCCAGAAGAGCAACAAGTTTTCACTATCATAGCCAATCTCGATGAAAACTTGGCGTTCTATCTAAAAATGTAATGCATTACAACATATGATCAATTGATCCCAAAAGCACTCAATATAGAAAGAGCCCTTACTACACGAGGGTGTGCATCTACGTTTCCTAAACAATAGGATAACCACCCATTCACCAGTTATAACGATAAACCTCGCACATGGTCAAGGAACAAAAATGTCACAAACGACGGAGTGTTCGATGCGAAGGTTGTCATCAGTGCTCCTAAGAAAAATATTTAAACCCATCATCAACCACAAAATCACAACCACAACAATGTGCAACCCAATACGATAGCACATCAACTAGCACCTCTGAACAATCAAATCAATAATCTGAGCAATCAAGGAGAACCACCTCCCCGAAACAAGTATCCTCCCAAGTGGAAGTTCACGGCCCTTGGGGAGCCAGTCGAATCTATAATGAAGAAACTGGTTAAAGAGAACCTTATCAAAATCTCCACTTTGGAGAAATATATGGAACCCATGAAAAAACCACCATGGTACAACAAAAATATCCTTTGCGATTTTCATAAAATCAAAGGGCATACAACCACAAATTGCATGAGATTTAAAAACATCATCCAAGATCTCATTGAGGACAAAATCATAAATGTCGAGCAACCCGCCAACAATCAAGATCTCAAAATATACACAAATCCGATGCCCAATCACAATCAAGAAAATAATCAAGGAAACAATCAAGGAAATAACCAAGGAAACAAAAATGAGAAACAAAACTATGCCAGTGCAAACCTTGTATATGAAGGCATCGTCGCATGCATAGATGAAATGGTCACTATCATTAGCATCAAAGGAGCTAACACCGATTGTGGAGTCACCACACATGGCAGAAAGGCTACTATTATAGGGGAATCACAGCCATTTAAGACCCCCATCTGAAATTTGAAAGTCGTTCCCTATGATTATAACGTCATTGACCAGCTAAAAAGAACCCTCGCTCAAATCTCCATCATGGAGTTACTAAAAATTTTTGTCGCCCATAGTAAAATCCTTGATGAAGCATTAGTTGCATCCATTGTCTCTGCTAATCTTGATGCAGAGCAATTTCAAGCTATGGTTGGTACCATCATCACCCTAAATCTCCTCACCTTTTCTGATAAATATTTCCGCACCCAGCCATCTCACAACCGTGCACTTCACCTTAAAGTCCTAGTTCACAAGAAAAAGGTCAAAAAAGGGTCTTGGTGGATGGAGGTGCGGGCCTCAATATTTGTTCGCTTAAACTTATAATGAATTTGGGAATCTCAGAAGAGTCCATCGACAAAAACAAAGGCATTACCATCAGAGCATATGATGACCAGGAAAGAATGTCTCTCAAGGCACTATCAAGATCCCAATCCAAGTATGGCCAGCTACTATGGAAACCACATGTCAGGTCCTCAACCTTGATTTTCCCTACAACATCCTCCTAGGATGCCCATGGATCCATGTAATGAAGGCGGTCACCTCAACATTCCACCAATGTGTCAAATTTTCATACCAAAATGAAGAGGTCACAATACATGGTGATCTTGAGCCGTTCACCTATTGGAAAAATTTGGAGGCTAAGTTCTATAAAGTTCCCCAAGTGCCAAAGAACGATGAAGGCCCCTCCACTCCCTATGTGGATCCATCTAACCTTGCCTCCACTTCTACGACAGAGACACCTTCCATCCCTAACATATCTGACATCAAGCTCATGATCCAAGACAATGGGTGTGGAGATTACAGAATGAGAAAAAATGATTTTGTTGTAGGAGAGTTACCTCAATCTCCGAGGTCACATGGATGACCTCAATCAGTTGAAACACCTGCCTACACTTTTAGGGCAGACCCTTCTAGATTTTGTTGTTAGGGGATCTAAGTCAGGAAAATGTGGATGAAAGAGACATTTCAAACTCACTATACCAAGATGAAAGACCCACACCCACCCTACCATGGATGAAGCTAGCAGAGGACTGCAAATGATGCTTGGTATGGGATACAACATAAATAAAAGCCTTGGAAGGAACAACAATGGGCAACTGGAGCCCATCATTGTAGAAAGATGAATGAGAAATATTGGCCTTGGATGTACCCCTTTGAGTATAACCGTACATGGCAAAGGTACCCCTATTAGAGCAGTCAGGTCCCCCCCTCAGTTATTGACAGCCGCCCTTCAATTACTCGTATCCATAGGTCTACCCCTAGATAATTTCACCTTTAACATAATTGATGTCTGTAGTATTAGTGATGATGAGGATACCATAACCGGTCTACCCATGCTTTTTGAAGACTCTTCCCTACTCATGATTAGTGCCCATTGAGTCAGACTGTCAAAATCACAAAATAAACCTAGTTTATCCCCAACTCATCGATTACGACCAAGGAGGACCACCGATTCTGGACACATTCGAAAATGATGTGGCACTCTCAGAATTCTTGGGATTATAGGATACAATACCATGCGGAGATCACAAAGTTGGGTACAACATCACACTGGATACACAACCATATTACGGGGAGACGATTGAGTCCTTCAGTCACAAAAGAAAAAGAATGAGAATAAGCTCAGGGTCATTGAGTGAAAACCACATTGTGGCACTCTCTAACCATAGAATAGTAGAAATAAAGGATGCATCCAATGGTGAAAACCTCTCTGAGGTGCCAAAGGATGAAGGATTTAATCTCCCCACTATTGTAATTCATCAAGAAAAGTCAGCAGTCTTAGCAGAATAGTGCAATCTCGTCAATCTAGGAATAGAAGCAACACCACATATCACATTCTACGCTGTCACTTCTCACAGAAGAACAAGAGCTCCTAGTAGCATTCTTAAGGGAAAGAAAGGTGAAATTTGCATGGAGCTATGCCGACATGTCAGATCTTGATCCGGAAGTCGTGGTTCACCATTTAGTTGTCTACCTAGGAGAAAAACCAGTAAGACAGAAGTTGAGAAAGATGCACCATCAGATAGCCTTGCTAGTCAAGGTGGAATTATAAAAGCTCCTAGATGCTGGATTTATATGCCCAATTGATTATCTAGAATGCATGTCCAACCTAGTACCTATTTCAAAGCCGAATGGGAACATCTGCATCTGCACTGATTTTAGAGAACTAAACAAAGCCTGTCCTAAGGATGACTTTCCACTACCCAAAATTGATATGATAGTGGACATGACGGATGAACACAAGATGCTATCATTGATGGATGGATTCTCAGGGTACAACCATATTATGATAGCAAAAGAAGACCAACATAAGACAATGTTTACATGTCCATGGGGCACCTACTACTGGAACATGATGCCATTTGGGATAAAGAATGCAGGAGTAACATATCAAAGGGCCATGACACTAATTTTTCATGACATGATTCAAAAAATTATGGAAGATTATGTGGATGATATATTGGGCAAGTCAAGGAAAAGACAGGATCACATAGTAGCTCTAAGTGCCATCTTTGATAGACTAGAAAAATACAAGGTTAGACTTAATCCCAAGAAATGCGTCTTTTGGGGTACAATCAGGAAAAATTCTAGGATATATAGTATCAATGAGAGGAATAGAAGTTGATCCCACAAAATTCAAGGCAATCCTCGACATGGAAGCACCCAGGACACTAAAATAGCTTAGAGGACTACAAGGAAGGCTCCAATCCATTCACAGATTCATAGCACAATTGGTGGATAAACAAATTCCATATTCACATCTACTTCACAAGGGAGTAACATACAAGTTGGATGACAAGTGTGACCAGGCGTTAAGTAAAATAAAAGAATATCTACTTACACCACTAGTGTTGATGCCACCAATTCCAGGAAAACCACTGATTCTATACATATCAGCGACAACAACAACTCTTGGCGAACTCCTAGCTCAGTAGGATGAAAATGGAAGAGAAAGAGCAATATACTACATCAAAAGGACAATGGTAGGGCATGAGCTCAACTACACACCAATAGAAAAAGCTTTTCGAGTAGTTGTGTTTGCAGCCCAAAAGTTCAGACACTACATGTTGGCTCATCGGATCAAGCTGATTGCAAAGATAGATCCACTAAAGTATTTGCTCTCTAAGGCTACTCTCACGGGATAGATAGCCAAGTGGGTAATGATATTGATAGAAGACGACATAGAATATGTAGAGTGCAAGGCCATCAAAGGACAAGCGATTGCAGACCAATTGGCAGAAGCTCTAATTTATGCCGACAACCCACTTATCTCAGAATTTTTGGACGAGTCAATTTTCAACATAAGTATAGCAAATCATTGGAAGAGGTATTTTGATGGGTCACACACACAACATGGGTCAGGCACCAGAATCTTATTCATCACTCCCCAAGGAGACTGCATACCCAAATCCTATAAACTATCTTTTCCATGCACAAACAACATAGCAGAGTATGAGGCTCTCTTCATAGGCCTAAGGATCACAGTACAATTGCAAATTATGGCTCTCAAAGTCTACGGAGATTCACAACTCATCATTAACCAACTCAATGGTGAGTACCAAACAAAGGATGAAAAGCTAACTCCATACAGGAAATTAGTGGAGAGACTCAAAGAATTATTCATTGAAGTCACCTTTGAATAGCTATCTAGAGAAAAAAATAGAGCAGCAGATGTTATTGCCACAATTGAATCACTCTTGTAAATCCCAAAGAATGTTCCAAAACAAGAGTTTCTGTTAGAGCAGCTTCTCGTACCAGCATTCGAGGTACCAGAGTCTGAATTCGTGTGTGAAATCATTGGTCCTAGTGATCCTTGGTATCACAACATCTATACCTACTTGAGAATAGGAGTCCTCCTAGCTGACATAACCCCAAACCTTAAACGAGCCTTTGTCAAAAGGTCCTTATGTTTTGTCATCCTAGGAGAAACCCTCTATCGTAGGAGCATTGAAGTAATCCTTTTGTGTTGCTTAAATCTTGAGGAAGCCCTGACTGCTCTGACTGAGGTCCATAATGGAATTTATGGTTCATACTCGAGTGGTATGACCTTGGCTAAGAAGTTGTTGAGAATCGGATACTACTGGCCAACAATGGAAAGAGAGGCACGTGACTTTGTCAGAAAGTGTTTATAGTGCCAGCAGCATGGAGACCTTATTCATGCACCAGCTCAAGAGCTTCATCCTATTGTTACACCTTGGCCCTTTTCATAGTGGGGGCTCGATCTCATCGACAAAATCATCCCCACCTCATCCAACGACCACAAATTCATCATCACCACTATGAAGTACTTTACAAAGTGGTTCAAAGCAATTCCCATGACCTACATAACCTGAAAATAGATATCCAAGTTCATCCTGAACTATCTCATTTGCCGATATGGTGTCCTTGAATCCATTATCTCTGATAATGGGACACCTTTCAAGAATCAGGATGTGCTTGACCTTTGCCACAAATTCAATATCCAACATCGCTTTTCCACTCTGTATTACCCGCAAGGCAATGGCCAAGAAGAAGCCACTAATAAAACTGTCTTGAAAATCCTTAAGAAAATAGTCAATGACTCTGGTCATGACTGGCATTTGCAGCTAAATCTTGTCTTATGGGCCTATCACACCAGCATCCGCACACCAACAGGCGCCAACCCATTCTCCCTGGTCTATGGATCAGAATTCTTCCTCCAAATCGAGATCGAGCTACCATCATTAAGGATATCACTGCAAAAACTCATTATAGATAAGGAATATCAGGTTTCAAGGCTCAATGAGTTGGATTTATTAGATGAACGGTGCATGGATTCCCTCAACCATCTACAGTTCTATCAAAATTGCCTAAAGCATAGCTACAACAAGAAGATCATAAGGCGAACCTTCCAAGTCGGCGAACTTGTGCTAAAAGAGAATAAGAAGAATGTACCAAATCCAGAAAGCAAAAGAAAATTTGAGCGCAACTGGTTGGGACCTTTCATCATCATGACAAGATATAAATTAGGAGCCTACTAGTTATCTACACCAGAAGAGGAGCCTCTGCAGGAGCCCCTGAATAGCTCCCATCTCAAAAAAATTTATGCCTGAAAATCTTTCAAGGTATAAAACCAAAAATTAAAAAAAATCAGAAAATATCCTGAAAAATGGTCAGCCAGATGAAAACCTAGCAAATAGGCATCTTGGTGGCAACAAAAAAATCAAAAAATACAATAATCCAAAAAAAGATCAGATAAAGGATTGAAAACAATAAAGAAAAAAATCGTCCTCTAGTGAAAACCACTTCGGTGGTGCTTTGGACAAGTACCTTGCTGAAAACTTCTCAAATAGGCGCCAAGCGTAAATAAAGCACTCTCCATCCACTAGAATCTTCATGGCTTATTCCACGCACTCACTTATCCATTAGATTCCATCTATCCTTCCATCATCCGTTCATGTTTGTATCATAGCTTGATCTTGTGCTCGTATCATGTTCCACCATGTAGTACTACTTGGCATATTCCCAAGGTCAGTTTGTCCTACCTAGATCAAAGTAGTCTATGACATCACATTGGCGGTATGTTCTTGTACCTGCATCAGATTAGATTGATGTATATTATTGTGATCTTCCTTAAATCCATCAAAAATCCAAAAACATTCAAAAAATAAAAAATCCAAAAAACATCCAAATCATTAAAAATCTAAAACGTGTCAAAAATATGAAAAAATCAAAATTAGAGTCATTGTCTAAACTACATCATCTATGATCTTGAACATAGGCAAGGTTGATCTTTGATCATCCCCTGAGACACCCTAGGTCAGTCCTTTAGGCATCCGTCACAATTTGGTAATCAGTTTGCCCCTTTCTCTCATCATTGAGTCAAGTCTGTCCTCAGTCAAACTACTCGGTCTCTACGTGTATAATGTAGGCACAGCTAATCTATTTATCAGCTCCCGAGACCCCTAGGATAGGTCTTTAAGTCAGTCTCTTGGTCATAAAGTCTCAAAAATCCAAAAACATTGAAAAATCAAAAAAACCTCAAAACATTTGAAAAATCCAAAATGGTGCACCCATCTCATCTTGCTTTTACCCACGATTGTCTCATTCCTAATAAATCAATCATCACCTTCATCCTCTGGTGAGGCAATTAGGAGCAATTCTAGCAGGTTCAAAAGTGAACACCCTAATCGTTAAAGTCTCAAGTCTAGGTCAGTAAGCAAGCAAGTTGATCAACTCAGAGTATCAATAGCTTATCATCCAATCAATCTCATCAAAACCCTAATCACAACATGTTCTAGGATGCATCCTTCCTACACTGGACATCAACATCAGGAATCACCTTAGTTTAGTCTTGGCTAGTGGTACGAAGAACATTAGCTTATTTAGTTACTTTATTGGGTCTTTTTGACTTATCTTATTTTGTGCTCATTCCAAGGACCTCTCGATGATGCCTAAACAAAATAGGTTTAGAGAGAAAGGAATGGGGAAATGATCATTATCTTTTTTTATCTACTGTTCTTATTGGATACTCTTGTAAAATAACTTATTTTATGCATACCTTGTTTGGTTTTTAGGGAAGATGTTTTAAGTGTCTTGTTGACTACATAGGAAGGCTTTATTTTCTATGTTTTGGTTTGAGATGTTTAGAATGTCTGAACTACATCCTGAATAAGGTACTGTATGCTAAGTGTGAATAGGAATACTCCTATCTGATTGATGAGTCAAAGTCCATCACACTAGGTACAACACCATCTTGGTTCTTTATACCTTGATGCAACGTACCTAGGTGTGTTATCAAACATAAAGTAAATGACCCTTTGAAAATCCCGACTCCTGGTAAGCAAAGAATCGACATTTAATGACTTATTGTATCTCTTTTCTTCTATCTTATTTCCATACTAACATGGTACCATGACAGTTAATCAGAACGTCGCTAAATGCATCCACCCTACATCCACAAAATCATCAGCATAAATACATATCATATCATATAGATCATACCACATCATATCAACTTGCATTATCATCATCTTAAGTTATAAAGAATAATATAGAATTGTTATTCTAAGTATCTTAAGAGATCACTGCATTACATTCATCCCATAATATGGCACAAATCATTAAGGGCATAATAGAAATCATTAATCGGTTACATATCATTTGCATCATCAATCATTTGCACAACAATGCATAATAAATTACATGTATTGCACCCATATGATTGTCATCAAAGTGCATAGAAAAATACAAAAAGAAATGCATCCATAATCATCACCATACATCATATTGCATGAGCATAAACTAAAATAATTCCATAACATCTCATAGCACATAGGAAATTAAAAAGCATCCATACATCATAAATAGAATCATCTCATATATGTATCATCAAATATCTACAACTGTTATGGTACAAAATTGGATCAAGTGTATACATCAAAGTACATGATACAATAGGGGCAATAATCAGGGCCCATGGATAAAAAATGTAAAATTGTCTATGATCGAAGGGCTAACATTGCTGGCTGCTGCCCTCTCTTGCCTGCCTCTCACCATGGTCCTCAGGAGGCCTCATCCCGGTCTGCTATGAAAAGTCCGACACCCGATCAACTGGTGGAGCCGCCTATCTGTAATGCTATTTTCGAGGGAAATTTTATTTTTGTTAGAGTTCGAGCCTTATCATGACTAGTTCGAGCCTTTCTAGGTTTTGTTTATCTCATCTTGAATGAGCACGTTGAAGAAGAAGAGCAAAGATTGTAGAGATATGTTGCATAAAGAAGAGAGTTTTCAGGGGCTAGAGAAAGGTTCCACATACTTAAATCTTTCTGAATACAATCTTTATGTCATTTATCTTATATGGTTGTATAGATAAGCATTTTTAGATTCCCTAAACTATCTAGGTATGTAGCATGCAAGAACATAGTGATGACAGTTAGATTTCAAGAAGTTTCTATTGGTTATTATTTTTCTATATGTGCTATCTATTATGGGAAATTGTTGTGACTTTGATTGCATTTATATTGGTCTTGTTACTCTACTCATTGTACCTATGGTGTATGAAAAATGTGAAAATCAAATAGATTTAGTTGTTCACAAAGTGATATTATGCCAAATATTTCACTGGAGGCAAGGCCACAAATATAAATGTCAGCCAAATGATATTGATGATTCAAATGCCTCTTTACTACATGATTCAACTCAAAGAGAGAATTTGATCTTAGTTCTTTATCTGGGCCACAAAATGTTAAGTCATATGACACTAATGTGTAGGGATTAAGTACCTTAGCTAAAGCTTCTGACCAGTCAAATGAGTCTATTTTTGAGATTTCTCTTTCAAATATTTGAAGACTTTGTATCAAAGGTTGGTCCTTCAAACCTCTTTGAGTAGTTATATAAGGTTTATGGCAGGATGAAGATCCCTGTGGCATTCATGTTAAAGGTTCAGCATTGGACTGAGCAAAGACGGAAGGGCATAAAAGGTTTTGAATGCCTCTTCAGTTACACTGAACAAGAATTTCGTAATAGTTGATAGAAGTGCTATGGTTTTCCTAGTGGTATTTGTATTGGAACCCCAAGTTGATTACTTGAGGGATTCTTGAGGGTGAACTTACTGGAATTGCAGATTTAATACATGAGGGAGTATAGATAGCAATTAAGGTTAAGGGTTTAGTGTAAGGCATAAAATTGAGACTTCACAGTTGTACAAAGGAATACAGTGAAGGCATGTGATTGTGGAGATTGAAAGTGCAGATTCAATAGAAAATATTCATTCATTTTAGATGAGTAACTTTTAGGACAACCAAAGGAAAAATACAAAAGGGTAGTATCTATTTGATACATGACAATAGGCAAGATAGTGATAGACATCAGAGGACTAAAGTATGCCACAATAGAAAAGATAGGACTTTGAAGACAAACTGTCACTGGCTGGTGATGGGTTTGATACTATAATCAAAGCAAAGGAATTTGTTGAGAAAATCTACCCCAACACTGTGTCTTGTGTTGATATCCTAGCCATTGCTACCAGAGATGTTATAAAATTGGCTGGAGGACCAAAGTATAGTGTGGAGTTGCGGAGTAGAGATGAAACCATATCTCAAGCATTCTCTGATAGCTATGGAATCAAGAATATATTTGAAGTTAGGAGTAGAAATTGGCAAGGAATTTCTAAAAATGATGACAAATTTCAATGTGAAAAGCCATGCATAGTCAAAAGGGGCAGTCTAAAACCCAAAGCCATGATTATGATAGTTATCATATACAAATCTTTAGGATGACAAGGAAAGATAAATGAAGATTTCATGACAAGCCCATCAAGGGAAGATTCAGTGAAGGGGAAAATTGCATGATAAGAAACATAATTGTCACCCACATCCCCTTAATGACATGGAAATAAGTGAAACAATGGCCATAACATGAAAAATGACATAGTCATAAAGGGGAAGATTGTAGTGCAAAGAAAAGAGTATAGAGCATTGAAAGCTAAGAACCAAACAAAAAGAAAAGGGCAGCCACAAAAGAATAGTCATACATGAAAGTCATGCCATAACAAAGATCAAGGGAATTGAAATCTCGAAATGAGGTTAGTGGTGCCTTTTCACTTGAAGGTGAAGCTCCTTTAATAGACCTGGATGAAGGTAAAATTTTCAATAAAAAGCTTGCAATCACAATGAAGAAGTATGCCACAACAATTATGAATTTGAAGATGCTCGATAGAATTGATTCCTAATTTTCTCATTAAATTTGCTAGAGATTTACCCTAATGCATCGAATGGATAGTCTTGTGAAGAGTTGACATATAGTGTAAATAAGTTTATATGAATGATGTGGTAGAGTTTAAATGTAGCCTAAAGAGTAGCAAATAGTAACATTGAGGTGCTATAGCTAATAGTGTTGGTTTTAGGATTAGAAATGCAATAAGCAGAAAATACAACACATAGAACAACGAGCACAATATTTTACCTTGGGAAAACCCTCCTACTCAAGGGAGAAAAACCCAACAAGATATTCTCTCATAAATTAGAATAATAAGTGCAAAAATAGCACTCAACAATCAAGCCCTGGAAAGGGTGAATCTTATACAATGAATCTGCACTTGTATATAGTGTAATTTCTTTAGATGCACAAAATATTTAACTCTTCTCCTAAATTTGAATATGTTGCTCTTGAAGGGTGAACTTGCTGCTGAAGATATTTGAATTGGAGTGGATTGAATGATGATAAAATGAGGAGAAACCTTCTCCTATATATACAAGCTAGTTGGTCTTTCTTTCGAGGGCCGACCTAGAAGAGTACAAATTTTATTTATAAGACATAGGCCGACCTGTCTTGAGTTGAATATATTTAAGGGAAAATATCTCCTGAAGCTACAAAACACTAACAAATAGTTTATTCAACAAGTATAAAACCTGATGTTAGGACATATGATACACTCATCAATGCTTGATGTGTAAAGGATAGATAAGAGAAACATATAGATGATTGAAGTATAGGATTAAATAAATGATATCCAAGCTAAGCTTCTTAGCATGGATATAGCCTCATTTCATAGGTCAACCTGCATAAAGAAGATGAATTTATTAAAGGGAGAGTCATGTGGCCTTGTTTCTAGAGGACATAAATAGAGAGAAAGTGCGACAACTCAAAATGATATACCATGTCTTGATGCTTATGCAGTTTCTCAGCCCCTCAAATGGACAACTTATCTCATTTTCCTTAGATCTTGTATTGTCCAATTTATTGAATTCAAATATTAACATCTATGCATCATCAAGAAGTACAACAGTGAAGGTGTGATGTCCACAAGGATAGTCTACAAGGTCAAAGAAAGTTTCCAAGTCATGAATAGTTAAATACTCTTTCTCGGGTAGTTAACAATGGACATAGAGATAAAGGTTTAAAGGACATCCTAGGCATGCAATAATAGCTAGAAGCTCATTTGAATGGGCAAGGTTGTATGTGATAGTTTATTGATTTACCAATGATTATTTCATTGCAAATGATGATTGATATTAAGAGAATTAGGCACTTGATCATGTAAAGGGTCATATTCTCTTGGCATGATTTAGTCATTGGGTCATTGTTTACATCTATTGCGCATGATTGGGAAATTGTTGGATCTATTTTTAGGATAACAAGGCACCCTTGCACAGTATTGCTGAATACAAACACATCAACTATCCTACTACTTTCAAGTTTAAAAAAGCTTTGAAGTTGATGAATATAGGTGGAGAATTCTCAAGCAGCAAAGGAAACTCAGTTGCTTGAAATATCAAATGGATTTAAAAGGATAGAACATCATGTGTATGCTACAAGCAATGATCACAAGGAAATCAATGAAGACCGAAAGAGTCGTTCATAATGGGAGATAATAGAACTTGAAAAAGAAACATTCTCATATACTGAACAAAAGGACAATGTTATAATTATCTCTTTGATGTTGCCTTCAAGTTATATCAGGTATGATGGTACCTATCCACTCCAAAACATGGCTCAATGTATAAATGATATAGTCACTAATACCTGGGAGACTCAACAAAATTTGTGTGGTGCTCATGAATGGAGGAAAAACTTCAACATATTATGGTCACAGTCCTTGTTTGAGTCCTAGTTCTTTAAAAAAATTAAATAGAAAACTTTGCCATTTTCAAGTGAAAATGCATGTAATAGATGATAATGAAAGTCAAGATCATGGCTTAGGTAACAAAAAGATTTTTATTTTTCACTATGGTGACAGTCTAAATATTACTGTCGAAATGATATTGACAAATTTTGGAACATGCATGAGAGGGCAGTTTTAAAAGGAGCATAACAAAAGTAGTCCAAAGGGCAGTCATGAGAAGTTAGCTCAGTCCACATCAAGGTCACCATATTCAAATGAAAATGTTGCAATCATCAAGGTGGAAATCTTAATACTATTCAAGATCAGTAGTAGCAAGACCATTTGACAGAGTTAAAAGGAATTTGGATAGTCAATGTGAAGTCACCATGAATTTACCATAGGATGATCAAGAGTGGTGATGTACTCGTTTCAGGGGGCATTTTCCTATAGTTGTATTTGTCATGAAGAATTCCATGAACAAATCATTCCCAGGTCTTAGAAGTGTAATCATCCTTGTCCTCTGAATGTTGAAGAATAATTGTTGATAATGGCAGCTATGTAGAATCCAAAAGTGATTTTCAAATTAGATCGTGTCATAGATGGTGAAGATAAAAAGTGAAGTATGCAAATGCCTCTAAAGAGTTTCAAATCCTCTATTCAAAATTCTTGAAAGAAAGTGCACAAAGGTCAATTTAATATGACAGTCATAGTGATAGGTAGGTCTAACATGACATGATAAGAAGCACAAATGTATGACAATACAAAGTATTTGATGGCAGTGTGAAAGGTTGCAGAATTTACTATGTTTATTGTGGTCAATGGAGGTTTAAGGAATGGAAGTTGGAGTAGTTAAGGAGATTTATTGACCATTTATGATCAGTTGGAGAGCATCTTGGGAAGTTTGGTGAGTTGTGCAACTAGTTAAGAGAATATAAGATGTAGTTTTGACTCAGTTTGGAGCATTTTCAAGTATTTAGGAGCTACTCAAGGAGTCTTGGCTGGTAGATAAGTTCAAAGCATGATTTTTTCTTTACTCAAACATATTTTGGAGCATTTTAAAGGTATACAAAGTAGGGATGATTGTTTTGGACGCCCAAAGAAGTTTGACCCAACCAATTGATACAAACACATGTTCCTATTATCTAGCAAGCTATTGAGTAGCATAAAAGCAAGCCTAAGGGTATATTTTCTCTAGTTCTTGCTTTCTTATCATTGTATTTCAACTTTATTGAAGGTTATTTTAAGCCAGAGCAACAATGAAACTCATTTTCAGACTTGTGTAAAATAATATGTAACTCCCTTTTATCAATGAAATACAAGTATGTTGCTTTCCCTTTTCTATATTTTGTGTGAAAATACAAATGATTGATGTATTTTATGTTTTTATATGAATCCTCAATGTATGTCTCATTTCATTTAGCACCTTTTGCAAAGATATGCATACCTTGTGTAGGTCATAGG
Organism: Sequoiadendron giganteum; assembly: GCA_007115665.2. NCBI lineage: Eukaryota > Viridiplantae > Streptophyta > Pinopsida > Cupressales > Cupressaceae > Sequoiadendron > Sequoiadendron giganteum. The sequence continues at coordinate 370,913,305 of CM021110.1, read as the reverse complement.
TCATGAAAATAATCTGAACAATTTCTAACTGTCAAATATTTGTTTTTTCCTTTTAAAATTGCAACAACTTCATCTTTCTTATGAAATACTAATGTATAAGTATGTAGAAACCTGAGTTGTGCATGAAAAAAATTGTTCATTTGATGATATTGTGATTCAAATCTATACTATAGGTTCGAAAAATTATTTTGGTGCATCACCTTATTAGTTTTAGGTTTCATTTTATGTTTTCTTTTCACCCTTTTTTCAACTTACATTAGTAGGATAGGTCAATTAGGTGATATCTCAAAGAAAACCAACTCTCTCTGGAGGTTGATCTCTAGCATATGAGCCCACACTTAGGGAGATCATCCCATGTTTCACAAGGTGGTTGAATGATTCTATCAGCTCAGCAAGGGTGCACACTTTAGTGATAACAGTTTTTGGCATGCCCGGTGGGAAAGTTTGAACTATCACAATTCAACACTTGTCTTTCATTACTGATATTTGGTGTGTATATCAATAATCTCTACCTTTGGAGATAAAAATATTCACACACTTGGTGAATCCAAGTTCAATCTACTGGTTTAAAGAAGACTAAGTGCTGATATGTGATCAAATGTTTACAAAAAATCAGGTTTCGTTATTCTAATTTTAAAAATATTTCAATGAATTTCCAGCTTGTTTAAACGTTTCATAATGTCTTCATTTCATGGAGGTATATTTCATCACCCTCCATTTCATGAAAATATTTTTTATGTCACTTCCTATTATCTATATCAAACATAACATACTACTAGTTTTGTCTCAAACAATCCATTAACAACAAGTTATCAACATAATTATCATGCTTACCACCCACCCATCCCTCCTCAGACCTCATGGAATCCTACATATGCTCATATTCAATCCCAAGAAGACCTTTTGGTTTCAAGCTAGCATAGTTATCCTCACAAACAACCTCAAAATGATGATAATTTAAGCACCAAAGATATAATGTTAGACCTTGAAAGACAATTGAATAAATTGAAAGAGATCAAGAGTATAACTTGTAGACAAAAGAGTTGTCTTATCAATCATACTAATACCAGCAAGATTTGGCTTACCAAAGGGAGAGATATGAAGAGTCTCTTGCAAAAGAGATTGTTGACAAACAAAAGAAGATGAAGCTTTTGATTGCTCAAGAGAAAATTTTGGAAGACCAATCACCAGCTTACATTCCAAATCAGCTTAAGAGAGAAGAGTTTCCCAAGCATAACGTTCCAAGCTTCAAGAAAGGTATGTCTCCTAAGTCTTTAAGTAAGTATTTTGAGTTTGAAATTCCAATTTTTAGGAGTCTTCACCCATTGCAAGACACTAAACTTAAGAAAGATCGACCTAGTATCCCTCAAGAACAACCTTCTCCACAACTCATACTTCCTCAAGAAACCCAACAAGGCCTTTATAATCAACCTTATTTTCCTAGCACCATTTACCTTTGCAAATATGGGCCCATTGTCTACCAAGATAGTTGGTTTAGTGAATAAGAAGAGGAGGTTTTTGGGGAAGAATAAGAAGAGTCTTTTGCTATTGGTACACTTGCACACGAGGTGGAAGAGGAAAAATAAAACTTGTAGCAAGAAGTTGAAGAGCATGGTTTTTTTGGAAAATGAGATAGCAAGCAAGAAGAGGAAAGTTCTTCACTATGGTTTGATGAACTTCCTTCTTCCATTGAGAAAGATGAGGAGGACAATGATGACAACCTTGTTTTACAGAATATAGAAGTTAATACTCACAAGGTTGTTGGTTAAAGCTTCTATGAAGTCAAAATTAGTCCTCTTATATAGAAAAGCAAGGAAGAGGTTGAAGAAGACTTATTTTGGGATGATTTAGACATTTTGAGCAAAATTAGATGCCAAGAACATAAGGGATAAATCTTTGTTTTGTTGCCAAAACAATCACAAGAAGTGGTTTTCACAAGTCAACAAAATGATGAAGAAGCAGCCCACAGGCAAGAAACCAGTAAGGAGAGATAAATTTAATCTTTTCAAAAGGATTTCCTATCAAACATCTAGCCAAGATGGAGGCCAATAAAGCATCACAAGTCATGCTTGCACCCAAGCATGAGGTTTCAGCTAAAGAAAAAAGTATTCAATCTATTTATCCACTTCAAAGGTATAGTAGAAATAGACAAAATGAAGAGGTAAGTGGGTTTACTTTCATTCTTCAAGATATATTACAACCATTGGTTAAAAAAATTAATCTCCATCTCCTCTTGGCCACTCATGAACACGTGAAGCATTGCAAAATAATAAGTAAAGGAAGCTACTTCAAAGAACTAGTCAATGGTTTATCTTGAGCAAGTCTTGTCACTAGTTAGTGTAGGTTAGGATAGATTTTATTGCAAGTCAGTAAGTGTTGATGCACAATGCTAGTTTGACTTCTATCTAAGTGCTAAAGCACAACTAACTTAGGTGTTTAGTTAGTCATTCTTGAGGTGTTAAAAACTATTGTCAAGTTTGTTTCTTAGTTTGTTTCAGGTCTTATTGACTCCTATGCCCAATGGATATGCTAGGCTACTAATCTTATGAGTTTCATTAGGAAAAACCCCTTAGAGGTCGCCAAAATGTTAACCTATTTTGGCTCATTGTCTAAATAGTTACTCTATAACAAGGTGTATTTTAAGAGTCTTGTCTTGCTAAAGTGCCTTGTTGTTTGTAAAAACCCTATTGCATGTTGTTTTGGAGGGAAATTTTATTTTTGTTAAGAGTTTGAGTCTTATCATGACTAGGTCGATCCTTTCTAGGGTTTGGTTATCTTGTCTTGAATGAGCACGTTGAAGAAGAGAAGATATTGTAGGGATACATTGCATAAAGAAGAGAGTTTTCAAGGGCTAGAGAAAGGTTCCATGTGTTAAAGCTTTATACATACAATATTTATATCATTTCTCTTTTATGGTTGTGTAGATAAGCATTTTCAATTTCCCTAAACTATCAAAGTATGTAGCATGCAAGAACACAGTCATAGTTAGATTTCAACAAGTTTATGTTGGTTATTGTTATTTTATATGTGCTATATGTTATGGGAAATTGTTGTATTTTTTACTACATTTATATTGGGCTTGTCACTCTACTCGTTGTAGTCACGGTGTATGAAAAAATTGAAAATCATATAGATTTAGTTGTTCACAAAGTAATATTTTTCCAAATAGTTCACTAGAGGCAAGGCCACAAATATAAATGTCATCCATTTGATATTGATGATCCAAATGCCTTTTTGCCACATGTTTCAACTTGAGGAAGATAATTTGATCTTAATTCTTTATCTGGGCCACAAAATGATGTCATATGATGCTAATGTACAAGGGTTAAGTACCTCAACTAAAGCTTCTAACCAGTCAAATCAATCTATTTCTGAGATTTCTCCTTCAAATATTTGAAGACTTTGCATCAAAGGTTGGTCCTTCAAACCTCTGTGATCAGTCATATAAGGCTTATGGCAGCATGAGGATCCTTGTGTTGCAAGTATGAAGGTGTTTTCATTGATTTCAATAGGTTGGTGTTGTCATTGATGTCAACTATGTGTTGAGAAAGATTTGCATGGTGAAGATGTCGAGGATATTGAGAAAATTGTATGTTTCAGGTTGTGCATGTATAGTTGAGATATTGAGGAAGTGTTTTGAGTACATGGAGCTATCTTTGTGTTGCAATGTCTGGAGATGTGTTGGAATGAAGTAGTGTGCTAAGATGGTGTCTCTAGTACTTGGTTTCCAAGTTCTTTTGAGAAAATTTGATAAACAGAGAAAACTGTGTTGTGCAAGTGTTTAGAACGTGCTTCAGGATGTACTTTTCTTTTCTTTTGTGTTGATGCTAACTTATGCAGATCAGACATGTTGTTTAGGGTTTTCAATAAGTGCTACATCTAGAATTTGGCTTTTTGGATCGCTGTGCAGAGTGAGATATGTTCACCAGTGTGTGAACTAGGTTTTTAGTGGTGTTTTATGTGGTCTGGGAGAAATTTATTTGCTCCGAATTTCTCTGTAGTTTGGTTTTGGGTTGTGTGGATCTGAAAAGTTGCTTATGATGTTTGGATCTTCTAGAATTCAAGGTTTCACTTGATTTGGTATAGTACAGTGTGTGTTTTATGCGTCACTGTGCGTATAAGGTTAACTGAATGTTCTAGGTTGAAGTATTTCTATGATGCAAGATTGGATGAATTATTTGTTGTATCTCAGGTGGTTCCTGGATTGTTCTAGATCGTATAAAAAATATTTGTGTGATCTGTGTGTCATCTTGATCAAATAGGAAGCATGTACTTAATAGTTTTATGGTGTTTAGCACAAGTAACCACCAACCTGGTGTTAACAGTACATTTGAAGCTTGTGGAAGAGTCTTGAGGTGTGTTAGGATTAATTTGGGTCCTAACTAAGGATTTATATAGGTCGCCTTCGTTCCTATCCACCGCGGGAATGTTTAGGAGCCGACCTAATTTGAATTTTAAAATATAAAGGATGTGTTGCCTCGATCTTGGAGAAGGTTTTCAAGGTTGAGGATGATAATGTAAAAGCATGATTTTTTCCTTACTCAAACACCTTTTTAGATAATTTTAGAGGGTTTCAAAGTAGGGATGATTGTTTTGGATTCCCAAGGAAGTTTGACCCAACCAACTGATGCAAACACATGTTCCTATTATCTAGCAAGATTTTTAGCAACATAAAAGCAAGCCTAAGGACATTTTTTCTCTAGTTCTAGCTTTATTATCATTGTATTGTAACTTTCTTAAAGGCTATTTTAAGTTGGAGAAACAATGGAACTCATTTTGAAACTTGTGTACAATAATATGTAACACCTTTTTATCAATGAAATACAAGTATTTTGATTTATCTTATCTATATTTTGTGTGCAAATACAAATGATTGATGCATTTTCTATAGTTTTATATGAATCCTTAATGTATTTATCATTTTCTTTAGCACCTTTTGCAGAGATATACATACCTTATGTAGGTCATAGGTTATGAAAATAGTCTTAACAACTTCTAATACTGAAAATATTTATTTTCCCTTTTAGAATTGCAACAACTTCATCTTTCCTATCAAATACTAATGTATAAGTATGTAGAAACCTGATTTATGTATGGAAAAACTTGTTCATTTGATCATATTGTGAGTCCAAGCTGCAATATAGGTTTGAAAAATCATTTTGGTGCATCAACTTATTAGTCTTAGGTTTCATTTTATGTTTCCTTTTTACCCTTTTCTCAGCATGTAGTAGTAGGATAGGTCAATTAGGTGATATCTCAAAGGGAACTATTCCTCTTTAGAGGTTGATCTCCAACATCTGATCCCACACTGCCAAGGTGGTTGAATGATTCTATCAACCCAACAAGGGTGCACACCTTAGAAAATATATGTTCAAAAATGCCACATAGGCATACAACAAAGGACCCTAATATAGTCATTTCCCACTAGGGGAAGGGAATAGATCACAATTTTCCTTTGAATGTCGATTGGATGGAGATGTATATTATGTTGGTGTCTTTCGAGAGTGCTCACTCGTCCTCCTCTCTAGATTCTCTAGATTCCCATGTAATATAATAAAATGTATAAACATTAATAAATAGAAATTGAATTATACAATGACATATAATAGAATAATCACTTACCACATATAAATAATCAAGATGTTCATCCACAATAGGGGCATGTTCACAATCTAGAGTCACAAGCCCCTATAGTAAACATCAAGATATCAATCAAACTACATACAAGTATTATCAAAAAAATTAATAATAGACCAATAAAAGAACAAATATAATGTGAAATTTACTAATATGCAGCACCATGGTCCAATGCGGTACAAACATCAAGAGGAGTACTTGATATCAATATTTGAAAATGAAACAACAAATGTTCAATTACGAAAACTATCTAACATTGTTTTACAACATCATTAATGAATAAAGGTTACCTGGGTGAGAGTTTATCGACAATGACTACTACGAGGTGTTAATGTTGAAGGTCCACCATCAAAATATTTAACATCCAAAGTGAGTTATGAGAAAACCATTCATATAAGGTTCAACTATTCACATGTAATAATTATGTTTCTTTACTAGTTACATACTTGTGGACTCGACAACATCATGAAATAGGGGAATGGGGGAACACTACAACTGATGTATCCTATGTAGCTACATCCTAGCTACTCGTAGGATCATAAGTGCAAAAAAAACCAAAAGATTGAAAAAAATGGATTGGAACTCAAGGCCTAGAAGACTTTCTCACATCACCTTATACAAGAGACCTCACATACTATATAAGGCTCTAAGTGAGCGAGCTAATGGAGTCTAAGGTGCCCACCTCGACACTATCCTTTATAATGGAAGGAACAATCAGATGCTCCACTACAGGTCTACCCAAGGGTCTTGGTGTGAGGTTTGGGTTACGTTGTGCCCCCACTATATCATGTGAGGAGCACTCACCTCTACCCTAGAAATCTAGAAATTCAAAATAGTTTGGAATCACATTGAGGAAAAACTGATGCAGGAGCATCCCTTTTTGTAAAGCAATCATGTATTGACCAAAAAAAAATATTTTCTTACATTGCATTCAATAGAAGTTTCAGTTTTTCATTCCAAATTTCACCACATTTTCATTTCTCAACTTGCAGAGCAGGATATAGCACCTACACATCGACATCTATAACATATCCATATTTCACATCATTTGCAATTTTCTAGCGAAAGTTATCGCTCTCAAAAATTCATTATAACTTCAAATCAGAGAATTTGGGGCCGACCTGGTCCAAATCTCTTAGTGTGGACCTATTCTAGATCATGCAGAGCTTAATGGGATACCATACCAACATCTTGGGTTCATTGGGACCTATCTTGGAGATTCACAAGTTATTTCTTTTCACGTGGGATTATATTTCCATATCTTGAGGCTGACCTTCATATGTAATCATTCATCGGGTTTATGACCCTTGTGTCCAACGAAAACCTTTGTTGGAGCTTCAAAAGCATATTCATAGTCATTTTTAATCATCTAGAATTCATTCACACTAGTTCATTTAGTAGGAATTAGATCAATAGATATATTTTGCATCAACCCTTTGGGGGCATGTACTAAGTCCTTTGGCCAGTTGTAGTGTTGAATGCCCTTGTGGCAAGCCTATAAGCCTTGGATATTCACCCATGCGGCATGTATTGCATGTAATATTTCCAATTCAATAAAGTTTCATGTTCGCATATCAATTTCTTGTGTTATTCATGTTGTGTTGACTCTAAGCTACACGGTTTGGACTGTTCTTTCTGAACCCTCCTATTGTGACTACACTAAGTGGTATCCAAGTGAGTTTATGAGTCCTAAAGTAATTCCTTGAGGTGAAAAAATCATTGAACTAAGGTAGACTATGTGTGTTTTCAACCGATCGTTGATTGTGAGGTAGTTGAAACCCTTGTAGCCAAATCACCGAGTTGAGGTAGTTGCACCAAATTCGAGGGGAGATATGATGCCAAGGAGAGCGTCTACTATGGTGAATGTTACTAGAAGAATGGATGAGATGTTGGAAATGATGCTTGAGATGCAAGTTTGATTAAAGTGATGATGAAGCAGAACATGTTGCTAATCGAATTGAATATGCCCTAGGTGAAGAAGAGGAAGAATCAAATCAAGTGAAGATGTTGAAAGCGATCTCAAAGATTGGAAAAAGACCTAGAGTTGAAATTCAAAATTACGCAAGAAATTTGAATCCTAAAGAATTAATTGATTGGATCAATGAAATGGAAGAATACTTTAAATGTGAACAAATTTAAGACCCTGAAAGAGTCAAATTTGTGAAAAAAATTTGAAAGGACATGTTGCATTATGGTGGAAAAAGTTCAATTGGATAGAAATAGAAGAGGAAAAGAAAATATCATCAAGTGGGTATAATGGTGACAAAGTTGAAGAATTAAATCATATCAACAGACTATGAGCTGGAATTGATGAAAATATTGCAAAACCTAAGGCAAGAAGAAAGATCTGTGAAGGAATACACTGAGTAATTCTATAAGATGATAATTAGAACTAGTCATAGTGAAGGAAGCAAAGAGAAAGTGACAAGATATATCAATGGACTGAGATCAAACATTCAAGAAGAATTGATCCTAGTGAAGATGACATCAGTTGAAGAAGCATATCAATTTGCATTGAAAGTGGAGAAGATGAAAAAGAAATTTGAACAAAGGAAGAGAAGTGCAAGAGAGATTCTAGAAGAGTGGATCACAATCTGAAGAAAGAAAACCTTATGTAGATCAAAGGAAAGATGTAAAACCCTACCAGAGTGAAGAAAAGTATACTAATTCATACCATAGAGTCCAAGAGAAGACAAAAATTACTACTGCAGTGACAGAGGAGGTCATAATTCTTACTATAATGATGGATTTTAGAGAGATGAAAGAAGATCTGAGAGAAGACCATTTAGAGGAACCTATTTCAATTATGGAGGGGAAGGACATAGAACATTTGATTATCATCAAGAAAGTACCAGAAAGAAACCTAAGCATACTAAAAGAGCAACATATATAGATGAATAACATGTTGAACAGTAAGGATAACTGAGAGGGGGGTGAATTAGTTATCCAAAAACACTTTTCCTTCCTTTAGTTAATCCGGAGAAATCTTAAATCAATCAGATAATAATTAAAATAGATATGAACATGAAATCACTTAACAACACCGTGCACAATGAACACTAGAATTTATGTGGAAACCCAAGATGGGAAAAACCATGAAAAATGCTAATTCTCAATTATAAAACACTGATTAAGGTGACATCGATTAAGGTGATTTTTACAAGGACTCATTTCCAAAATGCTCACTATAGGTAAGGCTCACTACTGGTGGGCTCACTACCCAATTAATACAAAAAATGTCTGATTACAAAATAGATAAAACATGAACTGATGAAGTTGCATTTACATATCCATGAATTCAGTTCTGATTAAGAGCACAATATCTGACTACAGTAGATCCTGTGAATAATCTTCTACACACCTTTCTTGCACAACCTCTATAATTCAGATTTCTTCTTCCTGACACTTGCCTTCACTTCCTTCTCTATTTCTTGTCGCACAATCCTTCGCACCCTTATCACTGTTCACACACACCACACTTCATGATTAGTTACCAAAGATATGTTCCATATATATGTATATATACACACACGAAGAACAAAATGAGTTGGCCTAGCAAAAAATGTCGGTTTGAAGAAAAACCTTGAAACATTCAATACGACTTGGCATGCTAGTACCAAACCCAAAGGATAGGTCACACATAAAGATCTTCTTACCACGTTACATTGGGACCCATAAATATGTCAAACATAAGATAAGTTCATCACCTAGCATAATTACCAAAACATAGTGTACTTTGAATTACATGAGATATATTCTGGAGTGGATAGGAATGCCACGTCAAGACCGAATCTTGATCAACATCAATTTCAGTACCAACCGGAGGAATGCAATTAGACATACCAAATCTTGTAACATGCTACATGAATATCCAAATAGCAAGGATACCCAGAATAAGCTTTAGACACAACAACCGGTATCAAAATATTAGTCTTCATTATTTTGCATTAACTATCTTCTACAGATGTCCCAAAATGAAATACTATTGTATGTAGATCAATGATAACATCCACACTACACAACATTGTAGCATATGATAGGATAGATCATTTATGTATATCAACCAAAGCACAAAATTCCAGATCCCAGGTTTTGTCATCAATGACAACAATGCCACATCAACAACTTCTCAACATAACATATTGGATCCCCTAACTCAGTTGGGAAACTAGAGAAATGTGAATCATTGGTGATGAGGAGAGCTTTGATGCATGAATAGATAAATGGGGAACCATCGCAAAGGAAAAGTTTGTTCATAACTAGATGTAAGTCCAGAGGAAAGGTATGTAAATTTATCATTGATAGTGGTAGTACTAATAACCTAGTTTCAGAGGAGATGGTAACCAAGTTGATATTGGAAAGATTGAAACACCCAAACCCTTATAAGATAGCATGGATTCAAGATGAGCATAATATATTGGTGAATGAGAAATGTTTGGTAAAATTTTATATTGGATCATATAGGGATGAAGTATTGTGTGATATTATGCATGTGCATGCTTGTAATTTACTATTAGGAAGACCATGGAAATATGATAAAAAGGAAATTCATGATGGAATAATGAAAACCTACACTCTGACATCAAATGGAAAGAGAAAAAAATTGATACCTTTAGAGGAAGAGGAGAAGACTGAATTTTGTGGCACTGCCAGAATATGTTTGGTAGATGGAAGAAAATTCTTGGTTATGGATTGAGGTGTGAGAAAATGTGTTTTGCATTGATTCCAAAGAAAATAAATGGTTCAAAGATAGAGAAACCTACCACAAAGATTGAGGAAGCTGCATAATTGTTGTCAAAGTATGAAGATATCTTGTTAGAGAATGTACCAGATGGACTACCTCTAGTCTAGAGTATCATTCATCATATATATATTATACTGGGAGAAATTTTTTCAAACAAGCTAGCACATAGAATGACATCGACAAAAAATGCAGAGTTCAACTGGCAGATACAAGAGTTGTTGAGGAAAGGATTGATCAAAGAGAGTTTGAGCCTATATGCAGTACCTATTGTACTTGCACCAAAGAAAGATGGAGAATGGAGAATGTGTACATATTCAAGAGAAATCAATAGGATCACTGTCAAGTATAGATTTCCATTGCCAAGGATGGATGATATTATGGACTGTTTAAGTGGAGCCAAGTATTTTACAAAGATTGATCTCAAGAGTGGATATTATCAAATCAAAATTCAGAGAAGGAGATGAATGGAAGACTACATTAAAGACTAATGAAGGATTTTATGAGTGGTTACTGATGTCTTTTGGATTGACCAATGCACCGAGCACTTTCATAAGATTGATGAATGAGGTATTGAATAAATTCTTGGGTAATTTTTTCATTGTTTACTTAGATGATATTTTGATTTTCAGTAAGACTAGAGAAGAACATTTGTGGAATATCAAACAAGTATTGTAGAGGTTGAGAGAAGATAAATTGTTGATTAATGTTTAGAAGTGTATCTTTATGAAAACAGAGTTGGTATACTTTAGATTTGTTATTTCTACTGAAGGATTGAAGATGGACCTTAAGAAAGTAAAATAAATTGTTGATTGGCCTACACTGATAATGATGAATAAAAAGGGTGGATTAATCTTTAGGGGACCTAAAAAAACATGATTCCACTATTGTTTTTCTCACCAAGCTCCCACACATGAGACTTTCAATATCTACCCTTGAAATCCTTCTAGGTCTCCCTAAGGACATATTCTAGCATAACTTTCAGAAGAAACCTGCACTCTTAGATATCCTACCCTTTTTAGATACCCTTTTGGACATTACATTACATATCTTAATCCTGACCTAGGTTGTTTTGGAGTGAAGGCTTCAAAACACTTTTGCTACGCTTTAGGAATAGGCCTAATAGGCCACTTTTACAAAGGAAGTATACTAAATACTTCTTCCCAGACTCTAAGAACTTCACCCACACCTCAAACCATTCACCAATAGATAATTTTACCAGGTTCCTTTGACCACACAATCCCTTAACCTGTTGTCCTAACTTTTAGCTATGCAATCTAGCCTAACACATGAAGATGTTAGGCTAGAAACCTACCTAAACTCCATGAACCTCCATCCCCTAATCTATAGACCTATAAAACATGTAAAAAACTCCTACATAACCCATTCCACCATTCCTAACTATGATACATCGGTGGAATGGCTCTAACATTCACATTTTCACCAAAACCCTTGAAAGGTAGGGTTTCCAAGCGGTAAAAAGAAAAACACTTCAAACTAACTCCACACCAGATGAAATGAGATCAGAACCGATCCAAATAAAATTTAAGACCAATATCCAAATTTTCACATAAGTCTTAAAGCATGATAGTACTATACGAGCCGTATAGAAGTGCTAAAACAAAGTATTTTCACACAAAAAAATAAAAACAAAGCTTCCTTCTTCACTTTTTTGCTTCTCCAAGATTACATTCCACATTCCTTCAAGGTATCTGATATAAAGACATCACATGCATCACTGAAGAGTAGCTACAAAACTTTGATCCATGAAAGGACCGGCCACCAACCAAACATGCAAGAAAGACAAGTGACAAAAAGAAAACTTCACCAAAACCATGCGTAAAATGCCTAAAACTGATTACAAAATGAACTAATATGCCACATAGGTCACATTCAACCTTATTCCACTCATGAGATGATCATGACTTGCAAAACTAACACTAACACCTAAAACACAATCCTATGTCTAAATATGACAGGGTGCTCTGCACCAGATAAACATTGGGGAAGTAAGATCATTCCATGGGTTAGCTAGTTTCTACTAGAAGTTTATCAGAAGTTTTAGTAGCATTTGTAACCCCGTGATAGATACAATGAGAGGAGATAAGAAGGAATTTAAATGGATGTTTGAAGTACAAAGAATTTTTGAATTGTTGAAGAAAAAGGTGATAGAACAACCAGTGCTAGTATTACTAGATTTTGACAAAGTATTTCAAGTTGATTGTGATGCAAGTGGAAATTCAATTGGAGCAGTGTTGAGTCAAGAAGGAATACCTATAGCTTATTTCAGTGAGAATTTGAATGAATGCAATAGAAGATATTCAGTTTATGATAAGGAATTCTATGCCATAATTCAAGAATTGAAGAAGTGGAGACATTATTTGTTTCCTAAGGAGTTTGTGTTGTATACTGATCATCAGGCTTTATAGTATCTAAGCAGTCAAGGGAAGCTGAATCAAAGACATATGAGGTGGGTTGAGTTCTTGCAGAGTTATACATTTGTTTTGAAGCATAGGAGTGGAAATTCAAACAAAGTTGTAGATGTATTAAGCAGAAGAAGACATTTGCTGACAAAGATGAGAGTGAAAGTGTTGGGATTTGAGGAGTTGAAGTATATGTATGAAGATGATGTAGATTCTAGTGAAGCTTGGAGAGCATGTAACATGTAAAGAACCAATAGTGATGGACCAGAGCCAATGGTTGGAATATTTCATTCAAGAGGGTATGTTATTTAAATGAAATCAGTTTTGTATTCCAAGGAGTTCAATGAGGGAAAATTTGATCAAAGTTTAACATAGTGGAGGAGTAGAAGGACATTTTGGAGTGGATAAGACAATGCTTTGGTAAGTGAACATTATTTTTGATCACAGATATATAAGGATGTCAGGAAGTTTGTTCAAAGTTGCATAATTTGTCAAGTTGCAAAAGGGAGTAGTAAAAATACTAGTCTATATAAACCTTTGACAGTATCGGAGAGACCTTGGGAAGATATAAGCATGGATTTAATATTGGGATTGCCAAGAACACATAGAAGTTATGATTCAATAATGGTAGTAGTGCACTGATTTTCTAAAATGGCACATTTCATTCCTTGTAAGAAGACTAATGATGTTGTGCATGTTGCTGAATTAGTTTTCAAGGAGATTGTGAGATTGCATGGATTACCTAAGAGTATTGTTTCAGATAGAGACACCAAATTCATTGGATTCTTTTGGAGGACATTGTCGAAGAAGATGAAGATAGATTTAAATTTTAGTTCAACATATCACCCACAAATAGATGAACAAACAAAAGTGTCAAACAAAATTTGGGTAACCTTTTAAGAGGTTTGGTTGGAGATAAGGTAGGAAGTTGAGTTAAACTTTTACCACAGGAAGAATTTGCATACAATAATTTAGTAAATCGGAGTACAAGGAAGACACCATTTGAGATCATTATCAGAAGGCATCCTAGAGGAGTGGTAGAGTTAAGAGACATAATTATGGATGATAAAAGGAGTGCAGAGGAAGAAGAATTGGTAGATTTCTTGGAGACATTCGATAATCAGGTTCAGAAGTACTTGGAAGACATGAATAGTAAGTACAAGGAGAAGGTAGATGAGCACTGAAGACATAATGAATTTGTTGTTGGAGATGAAGTGATGGTATGTTTGAGGGAGGAAATATTTCTAGTTCGTACATACAATAAGTTGAAGATGAGGAAATTTGGACCATGTAAGATTCTAAGGAAGTTTGATTTTGGAAATGCCTATGAAGTGGAATTACCAGAGACATTGGTTATATCACCTATTTGCAATATTGCAGACATATATGAGTTTCATGGATAGTGAAGTGGTAGCAGTGATGAAGTGTATTTGAAAGAGAAGTTACCATATCAAGAATCAAAGGAGATTGAGCAGATTTTAGACACTAGAATCAAAAGGAGCACTAGGAATGTAAGTAGTAGAAAGAATATCTGATGAAGTGGAAAGGAAGACCAATGGAAGATTCATCATGAATATCTCATGCTGAGGTGGACCATTTTGGTTTTCCTCTCATCCCTAGAAAGTGAGGGACTCACTTTTCATCCAACCTTGGGTGTCTAATGCAGAAGCATCCCTAATTGTAAAGCAATCTTCTATCAACCAAAAATATTTATTTTCTTGCATTACATTCAATAGCAGTTTAAGTATTTCATTTCATATTTCACCGCATTTTTGTTTCTCAACTCATAGAGTAGTATATAGCACCTACACATCGAAATCTATCACATATCTAGATTTCACATCATTTGTAGTTGTCTACCGAAAGTTATCAATCTCAGAAATTCACTATAACTTCTAGTTAGAGAACTTGGGGCTAACCCGGTCTAGATTTCTCAATGTGAACCTATTCCAGATCATGTAGAGCTTAATGGGATATGGGATTATCTTTCCATATCTTGAGGTCGACCTTCATATGTGATAATTCATTAGGTTTATGACCCTTTTGGTCGATGCAAACCTTTTTTGGAGCTTGAGAAGCATATTTATAGTCATTTTTAATTATCTAAGATTCATTCACATCAGTTCATTCACTGGGAATCAGATTAGTAGTTAAATTTTTGCATCAACCCTTTAGGGGAATGTAATAAGGCCTTTGGCCAATTGTAGTGTTGAATGCCATTGTGGAAAGCATGTGAGCCTCAAAAATTTTCCCATGAGGCATTTATTGCATGTAAGATTAGAAATTCAATAAAGTTTCATGTTCACATATCATTTTCTCATGTTATTTCCACTGTGTTGACTCTAAGTTGAACAATTTGGACTATTCTTTATGAACCCTCCTACCATGACTGCACCAAAAACTCATAATAGAGTTTCCTGAAAAATTATTGTGGCACCTCATACTATTATTGCATGGAGGCTGGTCAAAAACCATCCACCACCTAGCCCAAAAATATTTTTTTATCCCTTCATGGTGGCACCAATGGATAGGGAACCTCTTGTATCCAGTTGCAAGGGTTGATTGGTTTGTGGGTTGGTGGAGAGGGCACACAGGTCAGATTTGTTCATTTTCATTTTATTTACTTGCTCATAAGATAGTTTGTTTGCATAAAACTATTTTTGTTCTTCCCTCTTATTGGACCAAAAATTAATTTGTGCACTAACTGATCCTACATGAGATATAATAGATTGCAGGGATTCAACAAGGGTTGTCTTATGAGGGTTTATTTTCTTAGGTTCTTGGGGGATGTCTAGGAATTGATGGAGGTGTTTGTTGTGGTTCTTGTTCAGGAGGGTCTTCATGAGGAGGTGATGGAGGATTTTCAACATTTGGGGGATGGAATATCATTTTGAGGAAATTAAAACAAATTTTAATAAAAAATCCTAATTCAATCTACAATTTAATCAAAATTTGAAACTAAAAGAATAGAGATACTTACCTATTTGAACTCCTTTTCATCTTGGTGGCATCTTTATGACAATTTCACAACCTCGAGGTCAAAAGATGACAATGTATTTTGGTGAGCGTGGGTTGAGGAGCAAAAATACATAGGTTGTGAGTTGAAGGTAAATAAAATGACAAGAAACTTTGGTTTTTTGTTTTTATAACATCATTTACATTTGGAAAGCACCAAATTTGGTGCTTGCCATATTTGGCACTTTCCGTATTTGGCGCTCGCTGTATTTGGCACTCGCTAAATGCTCATTTTGAGAATTAAAAAAGTGGCATATTTTTTGTGTCACATATTTTTCATATACCTTGATCTCATATCAAATTAATTGGGTTTTAAACCCATCTCAAACTCTACCCATAATTTCCTCAAAAAATATAGGGGTACCTCACAATTAGCATGTTGTGGATGATTAAAGACTATCCACCATGACTCCCAAAAATGTGTGGAAATCTAAGGATGCCTACACCATATAATTGAAATTTGTTTTTTGTTTGGAGCTATTGGTTTACTAGTTGTAGGGTCAATAAAATATGGGACTATTGTTTGTTTGGTTATATGGAGATCAAGAATCTCTTTATATGAGAGTCCATCTACATAAAATTTCCTTCTCTCCTCCATCGAATGACAAAAACTATCTAAATCTTTATCAATGGATCAAACTAAATCAACAATAGTTTGTATTGAAGATGCAAATCATGCTAGGTGGGGGGCATATGAGGCTCATTTTTTACCAAATTATTTTTTTCTTGAATAATTTTTATATTTACATTAATGTTTTCTTGCAATTGAGCCTTATCAAGTGGAGGGGGTGGGAGATCAAGAGGTGAGGGGTTCTGGGGTGGGGGGCTTTGAGGTGGAGTGTGTAGAAGTGGTGGGCTTTGAGCTTGAGGGTTATGCAAAAGATCATATATCAAAAATTCATCAGGTGAAGGTATTTTCCCCATTGGGCCACTACATGTTAAAAAATTAGAAGTAAAATATCAACAAACTAATTACATAATGAAGAATCATGCACTAAATTTCTAAATAAAATCTTTAAAATAAATTGATACTTGTTGAAGAGATCTATTAAATAATATAAAATTTGTTAAAGATCACATCAAACACACATTTAAAATACATCATTTAGAAACATTCAAATAAGATAAATATACAACATGAATTTGGACTAGTTTATAAATTTTTGGCACATTGAAATTAAACATATAAAATTAGAAACTATATACATATACATGATAAAATTCAAACCCTAGAGACATGATAAAATTTAAACACTTAAAGAGACGAAAATAGGAGATAGGAGAAAGGGATTTTAATCCTAATAGTCATTTATTTTTTATAATACTGAATGATTTTTGTGATGTTTTTACTATAATTTTCCCCACATTAGTTATATGTTCTTGCACATAGAAATGCCAATGTGTATTTTTTTTTAATTTTTATCACATTAATGTAATCACATTGTTCATACGTTTATTAAGATATTTATTAATTTAATATTATATGAATTTTTTTTATTAACATATCTAATACATTTAAATCCTATTAAGACCACAATTAAGAAATATTTTTGTTTGTGCATAATAAACCTAAGACAATATTAAATAGTAAATTTATATGTACATATATATAATGCAAAAGGAATATATTTTCACGATGTTCATATTTACCCAAGTACCTATGCTAAAATATGGATGGGTCTAGAATTAGTTAGATACCTAGGTATAATTATAGGATATGTCATCATGAGAGAATATAGAGGTCAAGGAGAGAGAACAATAGGGTTTAAACTTGTCAAAACCCAAAAGTTTTGAACTTGAAAATTAACTAAAGTTTAACTAATTTTTCTTTACTAATAATTTAGTACAACTAAGTGAAAAAAGGTTTTGTTAATTTAGACCATGCAACATAAATTTAAAATCATGTTTTAAGTTTACTATCATATCAAATTAAATAACCACCTAAGATAAAATTGATATCAATCTCTCCTACAATTTAATAGGCTCATCTCATACATGTTGAACTAGATTGTCTATGATGTATTCCAATAAAATTATTGTCATATATTCTAGGACCATATTATTTGTAAACCCTAAGACTACATTATTTATAATCACACTAAAATCCTAAGAAAAAACCTTTAACTTTGGTTAAATAATGCATCCAAAATTTTGTATTTCTCTTATGTTTTAATAAATTGACTAAGTGGTATTGTACATTGTCTTTATCAATTATGTCAAATCATTTTCATTATATAATTTACTTGTTTAATTTTAACCAACATAAAACATCCTTTATAGTGGCAATTTTATTTATTTGATCTTATTCAAATGGACGATCAAACTAATCTATTTCTATAGAGGTGAATTTAAATTTCCTTAGGTTGAGATCCTTTTTACATGATGAATATTGTAGTGGCATAAGGCAAGTGATGTTCGCACACATGATTATGGTGATGAAAAATAGGTGAAAATATATTATGGGGATATTATCTTATGATATAGCATAAAATACAAATTGGCATCGGTGTGTAATTTGAAGCAAATATATAGTTAGTCTAGAGTAAAAAATAAATTAACTAGGTTGCATGAATATACTTAAATTGAGAATGAGTAAGAAATAGCTATAATAATAATATTTATGAAAAGTAATTCAGAACTAATAGTGTTCGTTTAGATTAGTTAATAATGTATGTAATAATAGCATGGACCGTATAAAATTATTATATATTAGAATATTAACATTTATGATGAATTTACAAGTTCAATATGGTAATGAAAGTTAAATTGTATAATTAATGATTAAATGTCTATATGTTAGTTAGAATGGATGTACTTGGTAATAATAAATTGGTTGCAAGATAAGGAATTAAGGTAACAGCGATGATTTAATCCCACATCTCTCAACATATATCTCATTTTAACTAGGATTAACTAGACTAATTAAGTTACACTGTACACTACATAAAAATTATGTTGAATGAACAAGAAAATTGAGAGGGGGGGTGAATCAGTTGTAGCAAATTAAAACATCAAAATCCTCAACAATAATCAGATCCACAATCATTCATTAAACCCTTATTCTGTTAAAGGGATTAATCATGAAACACATAACAAAAGCTGAAATAACAACACCATACACAAGAGAACACTAGATTTATTTGGAAAACCCAATGAGAGAAAAACTATGATGAGGATTATCTCACAATATAAGTAATTGCAAAATTGATACAAGGGCTCAATGCCAGAATAGGACACACTATCCAAAAAGGCTCACAGGAATGGATCACTGCCACAAAAAGAAATAGAGAAGATAGAATATAAATGTTACATAGTGAACTACTTCTCAATGCAACAAAGAATCCTCCACAATTTCTCCAACACTTTCGTAGCCTTGATTGGAATATTTTGGACACCTTCATCCCGCTACCTTCAAAAGTCCAACACATTGAATTTCACACTGCTTTACTCAAATTCACATGTATACTTCTATAATTCACATCACATTCATCACTCACGTCTATCTCACATCTATCTTTCCTATCTCTTGCATTTTAAAACAACACCACTCTTATTTATATCATACTCAACCTTGAAAAGCTTCTCCAAGGTCGAAAACTATTTGTACATTTAAAATTTCAAATTAGGTTGGCACCCAAACATTACTGTGGTGGATAGGAATGAAGGAAACCCATATAAATCTTTAGTTAGGACCCAAATTAATTGCACTGGATTCTTGGAAATATTAATTGCACTTGTATTATCATAGAAGATATAAATAGGCTCATCGTATACTACTTTGATATCCTTCAATGTTTGTATCATCCACAATACTTGTGTGCAACAAGATGTTGCATTATAGTCAACTTCTGCAGTGGATAAATAAATTGAATCTTGCTTCTTACTTAACCATGACACTAATCTACATCCAAGAAAGAATGTACCACCACTTGTACTTTTCCTTTCATCAACACAACCAACTAAATCTGCATCTTTGTAAGCACTTAATGTGAAATCAATATCCTTAGGATACCATAAGCCATAATCCAGAGTGCCTTTTAAATATTTGAATATCCTTTTCATAGTTGCAACATGTGTTTCTTAAGGATCTTCTTGAAATCTAGCCACAAGACAAACTCCATGCATGATATCTGATCTAGTAGTAGCTAGATATAATAGTCCACCAATCATAGATTTATACTTTCTCTAAACAACCTTATGTGATTCATCATCCTTGCTCAATTTGTAACTAGTCACCATAGGAGTGCATATTGGTTTGGAGTCTTCCATTCCAACCTTTTTCAACATCTCTTTGACATACTTTGACTATCAAATGAAAATTCCTTTATTTGTTTGGTTTATTTGTAGCCCAAGGAATGAATTCATCTCCCCAAACATTGACATCACAAACTCTTTATGCATCTCTTCTACAAATTTCTTACACATAGCTTCATATCCTCCAAAGATAATATCATCCACACACACAACCACTATCAATATTTTATCTTCCTCAATTTGAAGTTAAGATTACTATCTATGGTGCCTTTACTGAATCCTTGTTGTATCAAATATCTATCCAGTCTTACATACCAAGCTCTCAGAGTTTGCTTCAATCCATATAGTTCCATTTTCAATTTTCACACCATATTTGATTGATCTGACAACTAAAAGCCTTTTGATTGTTCCATGTAAACCTCTTCTTCAATTCACCATTTAGGAAAGAAGAATTCACATCCATCTAATAAACTATAAAGTGGTGGCCCATAGTTGTTCTTTCACCAAAAGATTGACCTGTTAATGCTCGATACAACTGCTAGAGTTAACAGATCCACATGAGGTGGTTAGTCCATGTCACAAATCCCGAGGGGATCGTTGACCATCTGCTAACAATCTCCCCCAAGGGGATTTAAACCTGACACCTTTGGCTCTGATACCACTTGTCGGCCCACAATTTTTGTTGCACCAAAAGATTGACCTGTTAATGCCCAATACAACTGCTAGAGTTAGCGGATCCATGGGAGGTAGTTATTCCATGTCACGAATCCTGAGGGGAGCATTGACCATCTGCCAACATAAAGTCCTTGTATGCTAAAAATTCCAAAAACATTATGATAGCTTCCATCCTATCCATCGGAGCAAATGTCTCCTCAAATTCTATTCCTTCTACTTGTGAGTAACCCTTACACACAAGCCTTGCATTATTTCTTACCACTTCTTCATTCTCATTTAGTTTGTTTCTAAATACCCACTTTGTTCCAATTATGATCTTTTTTTCCGGTCTAGGAACCAATTTCCAAGTCTAATTTTTCTCAATATGCATAAGTTCTTCTTCCATTTCCTTCATTCAATGCTCATATTTGCATGCCTCACTCATTGTTTTAGGTTCAACTTTAGAGATTAAACACAAATTTACCTTAGCTTCAATAGATCTACTTCTTGTCAATACTCCTTTCCTCTTATCTCCAATGATCTATTCTTTGGAATGATTATTTTGCACATACTTATGGGTCTTAGAGGTCTTTTTCAGATCTTCTTCCTCTTCATTTTGCACTTCTTTTTCCTTATCTTTTTCTTCTTCTTCTTCTCCGCAAGTAGGTTCATCTAACACATATCCATCTATAGCAATAGATTTTTTCAAATCTTCATGAACCTTAACATTTGAACTTTCAACAATCTATATTAGCCTTTTGTTGTAACATTTGTGAGATTTTCTTTTAGTAGAATATCCAAGGAAGATACCTTCATAATATCTTGCATCAAACTTTCCTAAGTTTTCCTCATATCTTTTGATATAACACTTGCTTCCAAATACTCTAAAGTACTTGACAGTAGGTATCCTTCCATACCACAACTCATAGGGAGTCTTTGTGTTGTTATCTTTGGCTTGAACTTTGTTAAGTATGTAAAAAAAAGTGAATTTCTTCTCTCTGGTAGACTTCTAGTATGTTTGCTTCTTTCATCATAGTCCTAAAAGCTTGTTGAATAGTCTGGTTTTTCCTTTCAACCACTCCATTCTACTGAGGAGTTCTAGGGGTAGACAAGTGCCTCTTTATTATATGAACTTCACAAAACATGTTAAACTCATTGGAGGTGAATTCTAAACCTCTATCAAACCTCAATCATTTGATTTTCAAATCCATTTCATTTTCAACCATAGCTTTAAATGCTTTGAATCTATCTAGTGCATTGAATTTATCTCTAAGAAAAGTAGCATATGTCATTCTAGAGTAATCATCAATCAAAAGCATGAAATACCTATCACCTTGAAGACTTCTCACCCTTGTAATACCACAAAGATCTGTATGTATTAATTTCAGTAGTTCGGTAGCAGATTGTTCCTTTCCCTTGAAACTACTCCTTATTTGCTTCCTAAATTTACAATTTTCACAAACATCATTGATAGGAATTGTAATTCTTAGTAGGTCTCTCATCGCATGAACCAAACTAATTCTAACTAAATTATGAAAATTCATGTGACACATCCTCTAGTGTCATAACCAGCTTTCATTAATATGAGACATAAAGAAATGACCATCATCACCCTTGAGCTGATAGGTATTTACATCTATCCTGTTACCAACAACAATCACAGGTCCAAACCCATTTTTGATCTCACATATTTCATCCTTAAACACAAGATTATATCCTTTGCTAGACATTTTTCCAACACTCAAAATATTATGCCTTAAACTTTTAACATAGTAAACATCTTCAGTATTATGCTTGCCATAAAAAATCATTCAACCTATTCCACAAATCTTAGCTCCTGAATCATCTCCAAATTTAACTAATCCTCCATCATACTTAACAAGTTTAACAAACTTCTTTTTTCTTTGGTCATATTATTAGAGCAATGTGTCTACAACCTAGTAGTTCTTATCCTGTTTAATATGAAAAAAAGAAACCAAAGTACCTTCTATCTTGTCCTTCTTCTCCAAAACACTTTCCTTCACAAAACTTTCAGATTTAGCATATGTAGATTCATCTTTTAAAGCTAAGAATGAGCATTAATTTTCATCAGCATCTCCATAATTAGATTTTCATTAGAAATACCAGTATCTTCTCTAACATATTTACTTCTTTTGATAATCTTTCCTTTGTTCTCCTTACTTTTATTGTTCATAGCTTTGCTTGGACATCTTGAACCATAATGAGCTATATTTCCATAGCTAAAAAATTTGAAAGGTAGTTTACCTTTGTACTTACAGATGCCCTTTTACATCCTTCTAGAAAAGCTAGCTTCCACATCATGAAGATCTTCTCCATCTGAATCTTCAATATTTTTTTATTTTCTAGCCTTTAAAGCAGTCTCCACTTTTGTACCATTTCTCAAGCTAGGTTTTTTTATTTCAAATCAAGTTAGTGTACCAATCAACTAATCTCTAGAATAAGTATTAAAATTTGCAACTTCCTGAATAGAAAATACCTTTTCAGTATAAGAATCAGGAAGAGATCTAAGAACTTTCTTTACCACCCTAGGTTCTTTAACTTGTGCACCAAGAACTCTCATTGCACCTACCAGCTCATCAACTCTTTGCATGTAGACTATAATTGTTTCATCTTTAGAAATTCACAAGGTCTTAAATTGTTCATTCAAATTCTGCAAATTTGCTTGTTTGACCTTATCATCTTCTTCATAAATCCTCTCAATCTTATCCTAAACTTATTTAGGAGTCTTAAGATTCATAACTTTAACCAATCCAAAATTTGAGAGACTATTCACAAGAATAAATCTTGCCTTAACATTTAACTCATGTGCCTTGATCTCATCAATTTTTCTTGGACCATTTTTTGGTGTAGTATTTTGATTCTTTATATCCTTTTCAATCTCATACCCATGAGATGCCAGATATCCTTCCATCCTTTTCTTCCAGAATGCATAGTTTGTTGCATCAAATCTAGGCTAATCCAACTTGTTCACCATCTCGGATCTACCTTAAGAAATTAAGCTCTTCTCCAAGGAACCTTGCTCTGATAAAAATTGTTGAATGAAAAAGAAAACTAAGAGGGGGGTGAATCATTTGTAGAAAATTAAAACATCTAAACCCTCAACAAAAATTAGATCCACAAGTATCCATTAAAACCTTATTATGTTAAAGTGATTAATCATGAAACACAGATAAAAAGCTAAAATAACAACACCATACACAATAGAACACCATTTTTACATGGAAAACCCAATGAGGGTAAAACCATGATGAGGATTATCTCACAATATAAGCAATTGCAAAACCGGTACAAGGGCTCACTACAAGAATAGGACACACTATCCAAAAAGGCTCACAACCAGGGCTCACTGCCAAGAAAGAAACAAAGAAGATAGAAGAGAAATATAATATAGAAAACTACTTCTCAATGCAACAATGAATCCACCAAAATTTCTCCAACACTTTCATAACCTTGATTGAAAGGTTGCAAACACCTTCAGCTCACTGCCTTTAGAAGTTCAACACTTTCAAGTTTGTATTTCTCTACTCAAATTCACATCTATACTTCTGTAATTCGCATCACATTCATCACTCACATTTATCTTTCATCTATCAAGTGCTTCTCTCTTGCATATTACAACAACACCACTCTTATTTATATCATACTCAACCTTGAAAACCTTCTCCAAGGTCAGAAACTATCTGTTACATTTAAAATTTCAAATTAGGTCAGCACCCAAACATTCCCATGGTGGATAGGAATGAAGGTGACCCATATAAATCCTTAGTTAGGACCCAAATTAATCCTAACACACCTCAATATACTTCCACAAACTTCACATGTAGTGCTAACACCAGGTCAACAAATACCCATGGTAAACATGATAAAACTATTAAATAAACGCTTCCCATTTAATCAAGATGACGTACAGACCACAAAAATATCTTTTACATGATATAGAACAATCCAAAAACCACATGAGATCCAACAAAGTTTTCATCCAAACTCGCATCATTGAAATACTTCAACCCAGAACATCCAGTTAACCTTATACACACACTAATGCATGAAACACACACTATACTATATCAAATCAAGTGAAAGCTTGAATTCTGAAATTTACAAACATTATAAGAAACTTCCCAGATCTGCACAACCTGAAGCCAAACTATGGGCAAATGCAGAGAAAATACATTTCTCCCAGACCACATCAAATAAAACTGAAAAAATGGTTCACACACTAGTGAACATATCTCACTCTACACAGCGATCGAGAAACCCAAACTCTGGATATGAAAACTACTAGGAACCTAGAAAAACATATCAGATCTGTATAGGCATAACATCAAGACAAAAGAAATACGGAGCACATTTTGAACACTTGCACAACACTATTTTCTCTATTTATCAAATTTTCTCAAAAGCACTTGGAAACCAAATACTAGAGACATCATCTCAACACATTATATATCTCCAAACATAGAAACACAAAGATATCTCTATAAAATCACAACACTTCCTCAATATCTCAACTATACATGCACAACTCGCAACAAACTATTTCCCTTTTTTTCATAATTTTCTCAATATACTCAACATCTTCATTATGCAATAATTTTCCTCAACACATAGTTCACATCAATGACAACACCATCTTGTTGACATCAATGAAAACACCTACTTGTTGACATGATTGACAACACCTTCATTCTTACAACACATTACACTATTTATTTATAGTGGTTGGGTATAATTTAGTTGATTATTATTTGATATGGCATATCCATGTCCTAGTGTGAGGGATATAGCTATTTATATCTTTCAAACATAGGCATCAATCATATATTATTCAAGAGGATCCCCACATACTACTACTGGAGTAATAAGTGGAGCAACCCTAATAGTAAGATAAGGCCTATGATGTTAGAAATATGTGAATTGATGTTGGAAGGAATTTTATAAGAGAGAAGAGCGAGTTGGATTAAACATATTAGGATATGTTGCATTGGGTTTCTTTAAAAATACTTGATAACTTATTCATGATCACAAAAATAAATAAAATAAAAATCACAAAGTGTATCGGCAAATGAATGAAAAACATATTTAAGAAATTATATAAATAATAAGGAAGTGATTCATATGAATTAAATTAACTAAGTATATTATTATTTGAGGTATTTGAAAGATAAGACATAGGTTCATTATAATATATAATGTGCATACATAAAAGATTGCACATTAATTTTAGAATGATTTGTGTATATTTTTATAGACAATCTATCATGTATATGTATATTAGAATAATAAGACATATTATGTACATAGAAAAATTATTATCAATAGGAGTATTCAAAATTTCATCATAAACCTCTTGAATCTAGTGAACATTGTATATGAAAGCCTCAACAACCTTTATTTTCTTATATTCTTTAGAATCCTCATGTTCAATGTATTGTAGAGAAGGGGTTCAAGGTGGTGTATGATCATATTTTAGAGGGGTATCAAGAGGTAAAAATTGTGTAAGTAAGGGTTGAGTAGGAGAGGGACTAGAATAATAATGAGGATCAAATATGCGAGGGGGGAGGATATGAGCAATGAATCATAATTAAACAAGTGAATGAAAACCTAACCAATTTAAAAATGAATGTAATTCTTATTTGACATAAATTAGATTTTGAAATGTAATTCAAATGAGTTCATTATCTAATGTAACAATATACAAAATAATTTTAATTTAAGTGTGATAAACTAGATCAAAATAATTACATCGTATAATGGGTAAAAGAGCCTATTTTTTTAAAATATGAACACATGGGAGATCATTGTCCATTTACATATCCATATCCTAGTGTGAAGGATAGCTACATGTATACCATAAAAACTATGAAGTTCCTATAAATTTAGGTGTGTAATTTGAGCATAAGGTAAATTCACATCCTTATCTCATCTTATTATATCTAGTTAGTTTCAAGGTTTAGGGTTTAGGGTTTATGGTTGTAGTTTCTATACCTAGTTAGGCTTTTGGTTTCTATATCTAACACCTAAGATATTATTTGATTAAATTTTATTGTACATCCATTATTTTGATGTTATATATTTAGAAATGGGTTTTATGAGATGTAAAATTCATCCTAATTATGAAAATTAAAATAACCTAAAATATAAATCATGTAATTTTAAACCATAAACGTTAAATTATATACCTGAAATGTAAACCCTGATTACAAACTAAAAATATTAAATATATAGAAGAAAACCATAAATCCTAATTACACATATCCAAACACAACAACACAAAGATAGCTCTATGTACTCGCAACACTTCCTCAATATCTCAACTATACATGCACAACCTGTAACAAACCGTTTCCCTCTTTTTCATAATTTTCTCAATATCCTCGACATCTTCATTATGCAACAATTTTCTTCAACACATAGTTGACATCAATGACAACACCAATTTTTTGACATCAATGACAACACCTACTTTTTGAAATCAATGACAACACCTTCATACTTGCAATAGTCCCCCCCTTTATCATTGATGGTAACACATGATGTGAAAAACCATCAAAGACAACACAACTCTGAATACACTTTCTCATCATTTCCTTTTCTCTCCCCCTATGTAGATAAAAAATTAACATGATTCTTTCTCCCCCTTTGACATTAATGGCAAAGGACAAAAATGTTCTACATTGTTCTCCCCCTTTGACACTGAACCAAGATAACTTCTTTGAATAATCCCCCTTAGGAGTACACCCAACCAAATCAAAAACTATGTACAATGACAACACATGACACTACCTACTCCCCCTAAGAGGTAGCTACCACCTTCAGTCCAAAAAAGAGATGAATCCATTGATCCATTGGACTAATGCATCTTCATATGCATCTAGTTCAAATGAGGGGCAATAACACCCAACTTCTCCTGAAGATACTCAAAAGTATCCTTATGAAGAGCCTTACTAAATATGTCAACAATCTGATCCTTCATAGGTATATATTCAAGCCTCACCTCATTCTCCATAACCCTCTCTCTCAGAAAGTGATACCTCATTGATATATGCTTTGTCCTTGACTGCATCACTGGATTCTTAGAAATGTTAATTACACTTGTATTATCATAGAAGATATAAATAGGCTCATCATATACTACTCTGATATCCTTCAATGTTTGTCTCATTCATAATACTTATGTGTAGTAAGATATTTCTGAAATATACTCAACCTTTACAGTGGATAAAGAAATTGAATCTTGCTTCTTACTTAACCATGACACTATTCTACATCCAAGAAAGAATACACCACCACTTGTACTTCTCATTTCATCAACACAACTAGCCAAATCTTTATCTATGTAAGCACTTAATGTTAAATCAGTATCCTTAGGATACCATAAGCCATAATCTAGAGTGCCTTTTAAATATTTGAATATCCTTTTCATAGCTACAACATGTGTTTCTATAGGATCTTCTTGAAATCTAGCCACAAGACAAACTCCATGCATGATATCTAATCGAATAGTAGTTAGATATAATATTCCACTAATCATAGATTTATACTTGCTCTAATCAGCCTTAGGTGATTCATAATCCTTGCTCGATTTGCAACTATTCACCATAGGAGTGCATATCGGTTTGAATTATTCCATTCCAAACTTCTTCAACATCTCTTTGACATACTTTGACTGTGAAATGAAAAATCCTTTATCTATTTGATTTATTTGTAGCCCAAGGAAGAAATTCATCTCCCAAACATTGACATCTCAAACTCTTTATGCATCTCTTCTGCAAATTTCTTACACATAGCTTCATCTCCTCCAAAGATAATATCAGCCACATACACAACCACTATCAATATTTTGTCTTCCTCAATTTTGAAGTAAAGATTACTATTTGTGGTGCCTTTACTGAATCCTTGTTGTATCAAATATCTATCCAATCTTACATATCAATACTTGGGAGCTTGCTTCAATCCATATAGTTCCCTTTTCAATTTCCACACCATATTCGATTGATCTGAAAACTGAAATCCTTCTGATTGTTCCATGTAAACCTCTCCTTCCAATTCACCATCCAGGAAAGTAGACTTCACATCCATCTAATAAACTTTAAACTTCTTGTATGCTACAAATACCAAAAACATTATGATATATTCCATCCTATCCACCGGAGAAAATGTTTCCTCAAAGTCTATTCCTTCCACTGGTGAGTAACCCTTACATAGAAGCCTTGCTTTATTTATTACCACTTCTCCATTCTCATTCAATTTGTTTCTAAATAACCACTTAATTCCAATTATGTTCTTGTTTTCCAGTCTAGGAACTAGTTTCCAAGTCTAATTTTTCTCAATCTACATAAGTTCTTCTTCCATTGCCTTCATCCAATGTTCATCTTTGCATGTCTCACTCACTGTTTTAGGTTCAACTTTAGAAAGCAAACACAAATTTACCTCAACTTCAAAAGCTCTAATTCTTGTCAATACTCCTTTCCTCTTATCTCCAATGATCTGTTCTTTGGAATTATTCTTTTGCACATACTTAGGGGTCTTAGGGGTCCTTTTCAGAGCTTCTTCCTCTTCATTTTTCAGTTATTTTTCCTTATATTTTTCTTCTTCTTCTTCTTCCTCACAAGTAGGTTCATCTAACACATATCCATCTATAGCAATTGAGTTATGTAAATCTTCATCAACCTTAACATTTTCACTTTCAAAAATCTCTCTTAGCCTTTTGTTGTAACATCTGTAAGCTTTGCTTTTAGTAGAATATCCAAGGAATATACCTTCATAAGATTTTTCATGAAACTTTCTTAAGTTTTCCTCATCTCTTTTGATATAACACTTGCTTCCAAATACTCTAAAGTACTTGACAATAGGAATCCTTCCATACAACAACTCATAGGGAGTCTTTGTGTTGTTAGCTTTGGCTTGAGATTTGTTAAGTATGTAAACAATAGTATGAATTTCTTCTCTCCAGTAGACTTCCAGTAGGTTTTCTTTTTTCATCATAGTCCTAGCATCTTCTTGAACAGTCCAATTTTTTCTTTCAACCACTCCATTCTTTTGAGTTATAGGTGAAGACAAGTGTCTCTTTATTATATGAACTTCCCAAAACATGTTAAACTCATTGGAGGTGAATTCTCAACCTCTATCAGACCTCAAACATTCTATTTTCAAATCCATTTCATTTTCAACCATAGCTTTAAATGCTTTGAATATATCTAGTGCATCGGATTTATCTCCAAGAAAAGTAACCCATGTCATTCTAGAGTAATCATCAATCAAAAGTATGAAATACCTATAACCTTGAAGAATTCTCACCCTTGTAGGACCACAAAGATATGTATGTATTAATTTTAGTAGTCCGATAGCAGATTGTTCCTTTCCCTTGAAACTACTCCTTATTTGCTTCCTAAATTGACAATTTTTACTAACAAGATTGATATGATTGTAATTCTTAGTAGCTCTCTCACTACATGAATTGAACTCATTCTAGCCAAATTTTCAAAATTCATGTGACACATCCTCTAGTGCCATAACCAACTGTCATTAATATGAGACAAAAAGAAATGACCATCAACACCCTTGAGCTGCTAGATATTTCCATCCGTCGTCTTACCAATAGCAATCACAATTTTGAACCTTTTTTTGATCTCACATATTTCATCCTTAAACACAAGATTATATCGTTTGCTACACATTTTTCCAATGCTCAAAAGATTATTCCTTAAACTTTTAACATAGTAAACATCTTTAGTATTATGCTTGCCATCAAAACTAATTGAACCTATTCCACAAATCTTATCTCTTGAATCATCTCCAAATTTAACTAATCCTTCATCATACTTATCAAGTTTAAAAAACTTAATTTTGTATTTGGTCATGTGATTAGAGAAACCTATCTAAAACCTAGTAGTTCTTATCCTATTTAATATGAAAAGAAGAAACCAAAGTACCTTCTATCTTATCCTTCTTCTCCGAAAAAATTTCCTTCACACAACTTTCAAAGTTAGCATAAGTAGATTCATCTTTTAAAGCTAAGAACAAGCATAAATTTTCATCAACATGTCCATAATTAGATCATCATAAAAAATACCAACATCTTCTCTAAGATAGTAACTTCTTTTGATCATCTTTCCTTTGTTCTCCTTACTTTTATTGTTCACAGCTCTGCTTAGACATCTTGAAGCATAATGACCTATATTTCCACAGCTACAAAATTTGAAAGGTAGTTTACCTTTGTACTTACCGATGCCCTTTTACATCCTTCTTACAATGTTATCTTCCATGTCATGAAGATCTTCTCCACCCGAATCTTCAATATTTCTTGATTTTCTAGCCTTGAAAGCATTCTCCACTTTTGTACCATTTCTCAAGCTAGGTTTTCTCAATTCAAATGAAGTTAGTGTACCAATCAACTGATTTATAGAATAAGTATTAAAATTTGCAACTTCCTCAATAGAAGATACCTATTCACTATAAGAATCAGGAAGAGATCTAAGAACTTTCTTTACCACCCTAAGTTCTTTAACTTCTGCACCAAGACCTCTCATTTCACTTACCAGCTCATCAACTCTTTGCATGTAGACTGTAATTGTTCCATCTTCAGACATTCATAGGGTCTCAAACTGTGCCTTCAGTTTCTACAACTTTTCTTGTTTGACCTTATCATCTCCTTCATAAATTTTCTCAAGCTTATCCAAAACTTCTTTAGCAATATTAAGATTCATAACTTTAACCAATTCAAAATTTGAAAGACTATTCACAAGAATAAATCTTTCCTTAACATTTATCTCATGTGTCATGATCTCATCACTTTTTCTAGGACCGTTTTCTAGTGCAGTATACTGATTCTTTATAGCCTTTTCAATCTCAACCCATGATATTCTAGATATCCTTCCATCTTTTTCTTCCAGAATGCATAGTCTATTCGATCAAATCTAGGGTAATCCAACTTGTTCGCCATCCTGGATCTACCTTAAGCAGTTAATCTCTTCTCCAAGGAACCTTGCTCTGATACCAAATTATTGAATGAACAAGACAACTAAGAGGGGGATTGAATTAGTTGTAGAAAATTGAAACATCAAAACCCTCAACAATAATTAGATCTACATGCATCCATTAAACCATTATTTTGTTAAAGTGACTAAACATGAAACACATATAAGAAAACCAAAATAACAATGCCATACACAAGAGAACACCAAATTTATGTGGAAAACCTAATGAGGGAAAATCCACAATGAAAATTATCTCACAATATAAGTAATTGCAAAACCGGTACAAGGGGTCACTCCCAGAATAGGACACAATGTCCAAAAAGGTTCACGACCACAAAAATAAATAGAGAAGATAGAAGAGAAATGTTATATAGAGAACTACTTCTCAATGCAAAAAGGAATACACCATAATTTCTCCAACACTTTCACAACCTTGATTGAAAGGTTGCAGACACCTTCAGCTCACTACCTTTAGAAGTCCAACACTTTGAAGTTTGCACTTCTCTACTCAAATTCACATCTATACTTCTATAATTCGCATGACATTCATCACTCGCATCTATCTTTCATCTATCAAGTGCCTCTCTCTTGCATCTTACAACAACACCACTCTTATTTATATCACCCTCATCCTTGAAAAACCTTCTCCAAGGTTGACAACTATCCATTACATTTAAAATTTCAAATTAGGTCAGCGCCCAAACATTCCCGTGGTGGATAGGAATGAAGGTGACCCATATAAATCCTTAATTAGGACCCAAATTAATCCTAACAAACCTCAATATAATTTCACAAACTTCACATGTAGTGCTAACACTAGTTCAGCCAATGCTAGTGGTAAACACCATAAAACTATTAAGTAGACACTTCCTATTTAATCAAGATGACACACAGACCACAAAAATATCTTGTACATGATCTAGAAAAATCCACGAACCACTTGAGATCCAACAAATTCTTCATCCAAACTCACATCATAGCAATACTTCAACCCAAAACATCTAGTTAACCTTATATGCACACGAATGCATGAAACACACATTGTACTATACCAAATCAAGTGAAACCTTGAATTCTGAAAGATAAAAACATTATAAGAAACTTCCCACATTTGCACAACTTGAAGTGAAACTATGGAGAAATGAAGAGAAAATACATTTCTCCCAGACCACATCAAATTACACTAAAAAACTGGTTCACACACTGGTGAACATATCTCATTCTGTACAGCAATCGAGAAACCCAAACTCTGGATATAGAAACTACTAACAACCTAGAGCAACATATCCAATCTGCATATGCATAGTATCAACACAGAAGAAATATAGAGCACATCTTGGAGCACATTCTGAACACTTGCACAACACTATTTTCTCTATTTATCAAATTTCCTCAAAAGCACTTGGAAACCAAATACTAGAGACAACATCTTAGCACATTACACATCTCCAGACATAGAAACAAAAAGATATCTCTATGAAATCACAACACTTCCTCAATATCTCAACTATACATGCAAAACCCGCAACAAACTATTTCCCTCTTTTTCACAATTTTCTCAATATACTCGACATCTTCATTATGCAATAATTTTCTTCAACACATAGTTCACATCAATGACAACACCTTCATACTTACAATGCATTACACTATTTATTTGTAGTGGCTGCGTATAATTTAGTTGATTATTATTTGATATGGCATAACCATGTCCTAGTGTGAGGGATATAGCTATGTATATCTTTCAAACATAGGTGTCAATCATATATTATTGAAGAGGAGCCCTACATACTACTAGTGTATTAATAAGTGGAGCAACCCTAATAGTAAGATAAGGCCTATGATGTTAGAAATATGTGAATTGATGTTGGAAGGAATTTTATAAGAGAGGAGAGTGAGTTGGATTAAACATATTAGGATATATTGCATTGGGTTTCTTTAAAAATACTTGATAACTTATGCATGATGACAACAATTAATAAAATAAAAATCACCAAGTGTATTGGAAAATGAATGGAAAACATATTTAAGAGCTTATATAAATAATAAGGAAGTGATTCATATGAATTAAATTAACTAAGTATATTATTATTTGAGATATTTGAAAGATAAGACATAGGTTCATTATAATATATAATGTGCATACATAAAAGATTGCACATTAATTTTAGAATGATTTGTGTAGAATTTTTTAGACAATATAGCGTGTTTATGTATATCAGAATAATAAGATATATTATGTACATGGAAAATTATTATCAATAGGAGTATTCAAATGTTCATCATAAACCTCTTGAATCTAGTGAACATTGCATATGAAAGCCTCAACAACCTTTATTTTCTTATATTCTTTAGAATCCTCATGTTCAATGTATTGTAGAGAAGGGGTTCAAGGAGGTGTATGATCATATTTAAGAGGGGTATCAAGAGGTAAAAATTGTGGAAGTGAGTAAGGGTTGAGTAGGAGTGGGATTAGTATAATAATGAGGATCAAAGATGCAAGGGGGGAGGATATGAGCAATGAATCATAATTAAACAAGTGAATGAAAACCTAACCAATTTAAAAATGAATGTAATTCTTATTTGACATAAATTAGACTTGGAAATGTAATTCAAATGAGTTCACTATCTAATGTAACAATATAAAAAAATAATTTTAATTTAAGTGTGATAAACTAGATCAAAATAATAGCATCATAGAATGGGTAAAAGAGCTTTTTTTTTTATAATATGAACACATGAGAGATCATTATCCATTTCCATATCCATATCCTAGCATGAGGGATAGCTACATGTATACCATACAAACTTTGAATTTACTATAAATTTAGGTGTGTAATTTGAGCATAAGGTAAATTCACATCCTTATCTCATCTTATTATATCTATTTAGTTTCAATGTTTATGGTTTAGGGTTTATAGCTTTAGTTTCTATATCTAGTTAGGTTTTGGTTTCTATATTTTATACCTGAGATATTATTTGTTAAAATCTTATTGTAAATCTATTATTTTGATGTTATATATTTAGAAATGGTTTTTATGAGATGTAAGATTCATCCTGATTATGAAAAATAAACAACCTAAAATATAAATCATGTAATTTCAAACCATAAACGTTAAATTATATACCTAAAATGTAAACCATGATTACAAACTAAAAATATTAAATATATTAAAAAAAACCACAAATCCTAACCTAGAGGTTGCTAAAACCTGCTAGTGGACGGGAGGAGGTGGTAGGCACAGTTTCGAGGTGTAAATAGCTCCAAAAATGGGTACTCATTTTTCCTTGGTTGCTTTCAATCTACAGAAGTGTAGGAAAAAATGGTTATGTAGGAAAAAATGGTTGATAGCCATTTAAAAAAATATAAATAGATTTATGAAATGGGTACCCATTTCATAATGGGTATCCATTTATAAATGGGTACCCATTTCATAATGGGTATCCCTTTCTAAATGGGTATCCATTTTGGAATGGGCATCCCTTTCTAAACGGGTACCCATTTTGGAATGGGTACCTGAAGCGTCATGGGTACCCATTCTTATTTTAGGCTTGGGATCTCGTTTCTAAATGGCTACCCATTTTTTTAAAATAGGTACATGTTCCTATTGGCATTTTTTTCCCCAAGAATTATTGGTGTAAATAAAGTCTTGCACCTAGTTAATTAATTACTAGGTGACTTAGGGGACTTATTTACATGTTAAGTTTACTTAGGTCCTAGGAATCTTTCTAGAAGATGTTAGTTGTTATTAGTTGTTATCTTATCTTTTGACTTGTAACACATGTGACCTAGGTAAGTGTGATAAATTGTCTCATGTCATATGATTAAGATACTTGTCATAATCTTATAACATCTTATGTCCCACCTTGGCTATATAACCAAGAGGTATCTCATACATTGTACACACACAAAACATTGAATCATAATTGATAAAAATACAGTTTATTCTTGTCATATTCATATTCTCTCTTTGTGCTTTCCATTTGGCCTCAATATCTTGGTAGGCTATCTCCATAGCCAATTCTAACATGGTATCAAAGAAGGTTGGGTGCCATTGGATAGTATTTTTTTTAAGAGAGATGGTAAATCTTGAAAATTTGAGTATGCTCTTCTCTTGCATCGTATGATGATCTGGAGAATCAAAAAAACTTGATAGAAATACCATATTTGGGGGGTTCCTTTTTGCATCTTTATTATAGGTTCAAATCGAAGCTTTTTGGTGCAAAACTAAGCTCACCATTGAGTTTAGAGGGTTCGAGAAAGTCACTTTTTCCTTTTGTTTCGTCCAAATCGAGGCCAAATATATGAGGGTTTGAAGCTAAAGAGTGGTTACCAAATCCAAAAGGTAGCTTCTTTTTTGGAGCATTTTGAGTCAAATCCGACCCTGCCATTGCATCCAAAAGGGCCAAAACCCTAAGATGGACTGTCAATTTATCCAATTCAGAGCAGTTGTCTGTTGAGGCAAACAAAATTTGCCAAGGGAGCCGTATGGCCCCCTAGGTCATCATTATGATGGTGGTATGATTTTTCAAAAAATAAATAAATAAAATTTTGAAGATTTTTGATTTTTGATTTTTGAAAAATTTAAATTGGGAAATTAAATATTCTTTGCAAAAGCTTTTTATAAAAAAAAAAATTAAAAATGAGGGTGAAATTTTTTGTTTTCCCTCCATAGTTGCAGACCTACAAATTGCAAGTATTGTTGTACCCGCAAATCTTACCACCAGCGTACCCACTCGAGCCCCATATCAAAGAACCAGCGACATATTCTTTAAAAAGAACCAACAACTATTTTTAAAAAATTTGTCTGCATCAAAATATAGAATACTGACACTAGTTTTTGAAAATCTGACAAAGAAATTGAAGATTTCATAAACAATTTTTAAATCGCATACCACCTGCCACTGGAATATTACAAGGTATATTCTAACAATTAGAATATTTTGTGAATGGGGCATATTCCATTTGTAGGGGGAATATTCTTTTTTGACGGCCAAGGAGACACCAATTTTAATCGAGTGTTTTGTTGATGTCATTAGTGCATCAACAATGATGTCAGTAGTCTTAAAAAAAATTTCCCCCCTCTCCAATGAGCTTTTTGATTTTGCAATCAAACTTTGAAGGCTCATAACTCAATCATTTTGACTCCTTTTTTCAAGCAATATTTTTGTATTTGGGCTAATTTTTTGCCTCTTCGCAGCGGTGCAGTCATATTTTGGTTTTAGTGTTTGGATTTTCCAGAAATTGCAGATTCTCATAGATGTTGCTACTTCGTCCTCATTTTGGGAACTTTAGGAGCTCATATCTTGCTCCTACGGTAACATTTTTGGGTGATTTTTTTATGAAAGTGCACAAATTTTTTTGTTTACTTTCTAGTGCTGTAATCAGTTTTATCTCATATGTTGTAAAAATTGTACTTTGAACCTATGGCCTAATTTTAGAATTTGCATGTACCAAGATCAAGACCACTTCATTGTTTTTGGAAAGTGGCATTTGTAAACGCACTAAATATAAGGTGCCACAAATAAGATATTGCTTGGGGGGTTCATGATTGATTAATTTTGGGGGGGTAATCTTTTGCCTTTGTTGGCTTATGTCTCTTGATTAGTCTATTGTGTGACTAAAGTTGAGGAGTTTAAAATGGGAATCAAAACACGCCCTGCCATAATAAAGTTAAATCGATGGAAATTTTTAAGTCTTGGTGATATGGAATCCTAACACATTGTAGGTGGCTTAATATTTTTCCATATATCTATGGACTTGTTCCTAAACCTTCATCAAAATTGAAGAGAGTTGTGTGGGGCATAAAAATAAAACATATCCTAAGAATAACTGGTTGTAGTTGTGATATCGATACAAAAATAGCCACTGATGGTATTGAGATCCCTCATGACCTTATGACCAAACTTTGGGAGATGTATGGAGACTCGAATGAACCTCCATTCCTAGAGGATCTTGTTGCAGATTGTCTTGTTCCACTTGCCGATTTTTGACCTATTGATGATAAAATAGTTGAAACCCTTGCTAATTGGGAAAGGTATGGTGGTTTTGATAACACAAAACCTTCTCCTTCTCCTCCTAAAGAGACACCTATTGAGGCTTCAGTTTCTATGGTTCCTAATCTAGATTTAGAGGGTTCATCTTCTTCATCTATGAGTCAACATCTTGAGGCTGAGGGCTCTTCTATTCCAGCATTGGCAGAATCATCTAGTTCATCATATTTTGAGAACATAATGGGGGATGATAGGTGTAATCAAATGACATGCATTGATATCTCATCTCCTTCATCTATTGTTGTACTTGAGGATGCTTGTGATTAAATAGTTTTGGCTACTTTGGATGACTTCTTGATATGTATTTTAGACTTATTTGTGGAGTCTCATCTTGTAGATTTATGGGAAATCATTGATGGCATTCATCTTCTCTTCGATGGAGAAGATCCTTCTTTAGTTTTTGTGAGGGAACACCTTGACCCTCTTGTTCAATCTCTACATGATCATTCTTTGCAGTTTGATGTGGCTGTAGATCCTTTTGGACAAAATTTGGAGGAGGCTTCTTTGTCTTTAGAGGGGATATCTTTATCTTTGGATCATTTTCTACATTCATATCTACTAGTTGTTGGATTTTCCTCTTTAACAGTGTGGCCTGGAATGTCGGTTCGGAGTGTGTCAGCTTTTAGCATCGACATGGAGACACTTAAGCATGCTTCAGAGATATCATCCATCATCCATCTTCTTGACATCCTTCATACATTCTTGGTTTTGTTTCTTCCTAAGGGGAGGAACGTTGTTCGAAGAGATTGGATCATCTTCAACATTCAATGTTGAGCTTCTACCATCATTGCAGGAGACTCAACATTGAGGGGGGGTTGCATCATCTCTCTTCTTCTTCTCTCTTATGGGGGGGGTATTTTTCCTCACATGGGGTTTTGGCCTTCTCATGTATCATTGAGAGCATTTCATTTTTTTTATTTCATCTCTTTTGGGGAGGAGGTTTGTCCCATTGGGTTTTCTCCTTTTCTCTATTAGTGAGAGATTTTTTATTTATTTGTACATGGGTACCTAGCATGGCCTCATAATCAAGACCCATTCTTGCATCTTTGTGTCATTTGCATAATAATTTTCTACTCCCTAAGTTGTACTTAAGGCGGGGTGTTGGTGTAAATAAAGTCTTGCACCTAGTTAATTCATTACTAGGTGACTTAGGGAATTTATTTACATGTTAAGTTTACTTAGGTCCAAGGAATCTTTCTAAATGGTGTTAGTTGTCATTAGTTGTTATCTTATCTTTTGACTTGTAACACATGTGACCTAGGTAAGTGTGATAATTTGTCTCATGTCATATGATTAAGACACTTGTCATAATCTTATGAAATATTTTGTCTCACCTTGGCTATATAACCAAGGGGTCTCTTATACATTGTAAACACACAAAACATTGAATCATAATTGATAAGAATATAGTTTATTCTTGTCATATTCATATTCTCTATTTGTGCTTTCCATTTGGCCTCAATATCTTGGTAGGATATCTCCATAGCCAATTCTAACAAAAAATACCCTCTTTGTGGACCCATCTTCTTGCACTTACCTAACTATTTATCAAGAGTTTTGACTACGTTGATATTTGTACAAGGTTTTATTTATATGCTTGTATATAATATTGGCATACAATATATATTAAACCCACCTTTGCCTAAAAATTTAACAATCCTTCTACTTATGAAAACATGAAATCAATTACTTTATATATCATTATCTATATATGAAGTCATTTATAAAATAACATATGTTGATAAGGTAATGAGAATTCAGTGCACCAACCTGAACATGTGTGGATAGTTGAGGAATGTAGAGAGGGTGCCTAGTGATGCTCTATATATTGTAGAAGGTATTAACATAAAAACTAGAGGAAAGTGATGCTTTGTATATTCTAGAGAATATTAGCAAAAAACTTAGACAAAATTTATAGTCTATTTGTTGAAGTTGGGAAAAATCAACTCTATAACTCCCAAGGATCACATGCACTCAAACACCTGTCACAAAAAGAGAGAATAGAAAAGTTATGGAGGCCAAGAGGCATTGATCCAAAAAATCACGAATCATAATTAATGTGCATCTCAATGATTATACAATAAAGAATATTTATAAAAGGATAAGGGTATGTGCACCAATCTGTGACACAAAAAGATGCCACTTTTTTTTCCTACCTGAAATGACCATTTGGCGAGTGCCAAATGGTTCAAATGACCAAGCTTAAGGCTCGGTATTTCAAAATGCAACTCATCTGGTGAGCATCAAATTTGGCACTCAAAAAATGTGAAGCATGAATTTTTAGAATATATTGTGGTGAACTCTTTCTCTTTCTCTTTCTCTTTAAGTTATATTTCATGTATATAGTTTCAAGATGTTTGAGAGTGGTTTCAAATATCTTGGAGTTATAATGAAATTTCTAGATTATGGAAGATTTTATAATTTTTTAGATAGTCAAATTTTAGTAATCAACATGTCAAATTTCACTAATTATCAAGTTGTATCATATCTCTCTCTCTATCTTGCTCAGTGTTGATTTCTTATACTTAATACCTCTCTCTCACTATCTCTATCCCTCTCTCTCTGTATTCCTTCCTCCAACACACCTTCCTTCTCTTCTCTCTATATAACCTATCCCTTTATACTCTTTCTCTCTCCCTCCCTCCCTCCTTTGACCCTCTCTCAATATCTCCACCTTCCTCCTTCCCTCTCTACTTATCTCTATCACATCTATCCATCGCCTCTCTCTCACACTTCTCCCTCCCTCTCTCCTCCCCTCTCTACTCTCTCTCCCTACCTCTCCCTCTCCCCCCCTCCTCTCTCTCCCCTCTTTCTCTCTCACTCTCTCATTCCCCCTCTCTCTATCTCTCTTTGTCTCACACTCTCTCTTCCTTCCTCCCACCCACCTTACCTATCTACTTATCTCTATATAACCTATCCCTCTATACCTATTTCTCTCTACCTCCCTCCCACATTACTCTCTCAATCTCTCCACCTTCCGCTTTCCCTCTCTACTTGTCTCTCTCTCTTTCCCTCTCTACTTCTCTATCTCACCATTCTCTCTCCCCCCTCTCCCCCTCTTTCTCTCTCACTCTCTCCCCTGTCTCTCTCTCTCCCTCCCTCCCTCCCTCTCTTTCTCTCTCTCTCCCTCCTTCCCTCTATACTTCTATCTATCTATCTCTCTCCCCCTCTATCCCTCCTCCCCTCTCTAATTTTCTCTATCTCCCCCTTCTCTCTATCTCTCTATCTTTGTGTCTCTTCCTTCCTCACAACCACCTTCCCTCTCTAATTCTCCCTATTTAACCTATCCCTCTACACCTCTTTCTCTCTCTCTCCCTCTCTACTTCTCTCTATCACATCTCTTTTTCACCTCTCTCTCTCACTTCTCCCTTTCTCCCTCTCTCTCTCTCCTTCCCTCTCTCCTCTCTCTCTCTCCCCCCCACTTTTTCCCTCCCTCCCTCCCCCTCTTTTTGTCTCTCGCTCCCTCTCCATCTCATCTCTTTTTCCACCATTCTTTCCTTCCCTCTCTACTTCTCTCTATCTCTCCATTCTCTCTCTCCCACTCTTTCTCTCTCACTCTCTCCTTCCCCCTCTCTCTCACCTCTCTCTCTCCCTCCTTGCCTCCTTCCCTCTCTAATTTTCTCTATCTCCCCCTCTCTATCTTTGTCTCTATATGTCGCTCTGCTTCCCTATCTACTCTCTCTCTCTCTCTCTCTATCTCACCTCTCTCTCTTCCTACCTCTCACTCCCTCCTCTCTCTCTCTTGCTCCCTCCCCCTCTTTCTCTCTCACTCTCTCCCTCTCTCTCCCCTCTTTCTCTCTTAGTATCTCCTTCTCTCTACCTCAATCCTTCCATCTCTCTCAATCTCCCCACCTTCCTCTACTTTTTGTATTACATCTTGGTGCACATCAGAGAGAGAGTGAGGAAGAAGGGCAAGAGAGAGAGAGGGGAGGGAGGGAGGGAGAGGTATAGAGGTATAGGTGAGATAGATGTTGGTAGAGAGAGTTGTAGGTATTTATAGAGGGAGAGGTAAGTAGAGAGATGGATAGGGGATATAGAGAGAATGGGAGATGTAGGGAGAGGTAGGAACAGAGAGAGAGAGGTGAGAGAGAGATCAATAGAGACAAAGGTAGATAGAGAGTAGATAGGGAAAGAGAGAGAGAGAGAGCTGAGATAAAGAGAAACAAAGATAGAGAGAGATAGGAGGGAGAGGTAAAGAGGGATAGTTGAGATAGATACTCTCTACCCTCTTTCTCTCTCAATCTCTCCTTCTCTCTACCTCCATAATTCCCTCTCTCTCAATCTCCCCACTTTCCTCTCCTTTTTGTATCACATCTTGGTGCACATCAAAGAGAGAGAGAGACAAAGAAAGATACAAAGAGAGAGGAGGGAGGGTGGGAGAGAGAGGTATAGCTGAGATAAAGGTAGGTAAAGAGAGGGAGAGGGTACATAGATAGGTGGGTAGAGAGAGTGGTAGGGAGTTATAGAGGGAGAGGTAGGTAGAGAGATGGATGGGGAGATAGAGAGGAGAGATGGAGGGAGAGATAGGGATGGAGAGAGAGGTGAGAGAGAGCAATATAGACAGAGGTAGGTAGAGAAAGGGGGGAGATAGAGGGAAGGAGAGAGGGAGAGAGAGAGAGGGGGGGGAGATAGAGAGAAACAAAGAGAGAGAGAGGAGGAGGTAGGGTGGGAGAGAAAGAGGGGATGTAGGGAGAGGTAAAGAGGGATAGAGAAGTGATAGAGAGATAATTAGAGAGGTAAGGATGAAGGTAGAGATATTGAGAGAGGGAAGGAGTGAGGGAGGGAGAGAGATAGAGGTATGGAAGGATAGGTTAGATAAAGAAAAGTAGAGAGAAAAGGTGGGTGGAAGGAAGAGAGAGAAATAGAGGGTGAGAGGGTGATAGATAAAATTAGAGAGGGAAGGAGGGAGGGAGATAGAGAGAAGTAGAGATGGAAGGAGAGAGAGAGGGGTGAGATAGATAAAATTATAAAGGGGAGAGAGGGAGGGAGAGTGAGGTGATATAGAGAGAGATGGTGGGGAGAGGGGAGAGAGAGCAAGGGAAGGAGATAGAGAGAGATGGATAGGTAGGGAGATAGTTCTTGATCTCAAGGGAGAGAGAGTCAGATAAAGGGATGGAGATAGTTAGAGAGAGTTCTAGAGCATAAGAGATGAACAATAAATGAGATAGAGGGAGAGAGAAAGATGATACAACTTGTTGATTACTAAAATTTGATCTCTTGATTACTAAAATTTGATTGTCTAAAAATTATAAGATCTTCCAAAAACTATTATTTGCATTATAACTCCAAGAGATTTGAAACCACTCTCAAACATCTTGAAAATATATACATAAAATATAAATTAAAGTATAAGAAAGTAAATGTCCATATGTAAATGTCAACTTAAATGTTTATTTCATGTATATAGTTTCTCTGGTAGAGAAAGACAAAGAAAAAAGGAACACTTCAACAAAATACATTCTAAAAACTCAACATTTACATTTGACACTTGCCACATTGATTGCATTGGGAAACCTAAAGGATTGGATAACCATTTCATGTCAAAGATGTGATTTTTTGAAAGGGTAACGATATTTCACATATTTTTGGTCATGCTCTCCATCAAATTTGCACATCTCAATGCAAACTTATAAAAATATCGTGATGACATTAGGCTCTCTCTTAGCTATCTAACCATATATTTTTTTTACATTTTAATTATGTTGAGGTTTTCATCTATAAATTTTCTTGTTAGGGCCTCTATTTATTGTCAAAAACTAACATGTGTTAGTTAGGGTATATATTTTCACTGGTTCAGCGAATTTTGAAACAAATTACATGTTTAAAAATTAGACTCCATTCTACACGTAATGAAAAAATGATTTTCAATTAGTTTTTACAAAAATAACGGGTAGCACACTCAAATTTCAACTCTTCAGGTTGTTTCCACTTCGAAAATTAGTAAAATATTATATATTCATTAAAAAAAATTCTGAAAAAATTGACATAAACTACATGGTGTTAGCTAATTTCTCACTATAGAGATTTTTGAAATTATAAAATAAAATTAACTTTTTAGGGAGGCCACAATAGACGTTATGCTATTTTCTTGATAAAAAGAGGACCACTTTGTCTCGCCCCCCTATGTCAAACCCTTAATCTTCAAACATATTTAAAAAAATAGTAGTTTAGAAAGTAGATTTGAAGCACTACAACTCTTGTTCTTGTTGCATCTTTAAGTTTTGAGTGTAACTATATTCATTTTATCATGAACATCAAAGTTATTTTAAAAAATAAGTGGTATCTTAAGAGCCATTTTTGTGTCACAACTTGGTGCACATACCCATATAAATCTAGAACCCCTAGGTGAGGATAAAACAAGATCATGACATGTGTCCTCATCCTGTGACATGAGACATAAAAGGAACATGACCTAAGTAAGCTTAAGTAATTAGAGGAAAAGGGACCTAATAATTAAATAATTAGGAAATACCTTTTACCCTAACACCCCCTTAAGAGAAACTTGGGGAGTAGCTCAAAACTCAAAAGATGAATGCAAGATGGTTCCCACCAAACAAGACCTAGTGAGTACCCATGTACA
This sequence comes from Sequoiadendron giganteum, assembly GCA_007115665.2. Lineage (NCBI taxonomy): Eukaryota > Viridiplantae > Streptophyta > Pinopsida > Cupressales > Cupressaceae > Sequoiadendron > Sequoiadendron giganteum. The sequence goes on along the minus strand of CM021110.1, from coordinate 370,868,947 downwards.
AAGAAAAGATCTCTCAAAACTGGAGAAAAGGAGAAAAACCCTCTGGGATAAAACTCCTCTCCGCAAGAGAGAAATACAAGTGAAGGTCTAAGAAGCCTCCAAACAAAAAATTATCCCAAAAAAGTAAGAACAAAGGACGAACTTGAAGAACACCATTGAAGCATGAAGAAGATGCAAACACTATCGAAGAAAGATTGCTATAGTCCTGAAAGAAGAATCTCCTCTAAAATTAGGATGAAGATCAATATCAAGAAGATAATAATTTGAACAAGTTCCCCTAATGACACTACTCAAATTAGATGGAAAACAAAGGAAAAATATTTGAAACTCAAAGATATAGATAAAATAGGTACCGATAAGTCTAAAGAACACTGATCAATTGAAGATGGAAGGTCACCTCCACAAAAAAGGAATACAAGAGTGTCTATATGGTAAATGTCCCATCTCACCGAAATACATGGTTAATCAATCGTTGCATCCACCTAGTATAGGAAAAAATACTAGATGCATAATTCACTCCAATATGAAACCAAGGAAGCATTAGAAACAATAGTAGAAACCCCACATAATGCTGACATGGGAGAGCCAAGACTGATCCACTGAAACTTTGTGCTAGAAAGAAGTGCATGAAAAAAATCAAGAACATTTGAACATTCACATGAAAGTACCTACAAATAAAAAGGGTGTGCAAACTAAAGCACACACGCATGAGTGAAGAATCAATGTGATTCATTGTTGTCATGGAAGGGACACTCACTTTGCAAAGATGTGATGGCAAAACAAAAGGCCTACACAACCCCCCCATGGCACTTTATATCATAGTGCGAGTATAATAAGGCACAATATGATGTGCAAGATCCTAATTGTAAGTGTGTGGAAAATATGTGTGAAGAATAACAATAACACACTTCAATGAAACATTATTAGAGAATTCAAATGACAAACTTATCTAATTGAAGCATAATAAAATCTCTAAAATCGTTCCATTTCTCTCTATCTCCAAGGATTTATTAAACCAAAGTGGCTCTCAGATTGTATGCACTATGATTAGTAAAATAACAACCTAGAGAATGAGAATGATAAACTATATGATATGTTGTGATGAAATGATTGATAATGAAAGCTATGATAATGATAATGAAAGATATGATACTGATAATGATATGAAATTATATGATAAACTATTGTAAGCTAAGATGCAACTAATATGAGAGTCATGATTATGAAAGCTAATATGATTGCTAAAATGATTCTATTTGATAATTGCTAAATGCTTGAATGTTGTATCCTCAAATGTAATTCGTGTAGAGTATGTTTGCAAAAAGTTGGGATGCATTTCTTATAGCAAGAGGTTTCTTTTATAGATTTTTGAAGGAAAATTGTGATGTGGCAGCAAGCAATGATTCAGATTTGATCTGGATAAATCAATGGTAGAGAATGAAGAAGTTGGAGAGGAAGAAGGGGAATGTTTCTGTCAGCAAAACATTCTACCAAGTGACCAGGAAGAAAAAGTGGAAGAAGAGAGCCGAGTTTCTTAAGAATGTTCCAAAATTGGTTGGAGAGATAAAGCAAAATTGAATTTTATTAAAAATTTCAATTTTGGTTGAGACAAAAGCTGTAGACATGTGCTCAATTAAATTTTTGAGGAATATTAATTAAATAAAACAAATAATTGAAATTTGTTTATTTAATAAAAAGGGTGATAATTAAATAAAATAAACTATATAGTTTTGTTTCTTTAATTAAGATGGAAGAATTAGAATATGAACTATATAAATAAATATTTCTATTTATTTATAAGTAGATGAATTAAAGGTTAATTAATCAAATAATTGTATTTAATTAATCATATTTATCCAGACCATTTTTAGGTGTATACACTAATAATACATATACAATACCGATGCACTTTATTTCAAGGCATTTACATATGAGAAGTGCTTACAACGAAAGCTCACAATATCTAAAAAATAACACATGCTGAAAATACAATTATTTAATAGAAAATGAGTAAACTAATAGTACCATGATGAAGTACACAAAATATCATGCACTTTCAATGACACTCAAAAAGGAGTCTAGATGTAGAAGATATGGCTTGTCAAAGTCTCAAAAATGAGGATTGCACAACACTAAGAAAATTGATTTCTAAAAAAAACAAAAGCCAAAATTGAAAACCACCACTGCAAAGAGCACAAAATTCTACCATGTTTAAAAAAAAATTGCATTGAAAAAACCCAGTGTATGGTTGAGATATCATCTCTAGAAGATGGAGTGCAAAATTGAAAAGCCCAAATGAGAGGGGTAGGGCTGGGAAAAATGTCACCTTTGCCAAATTTGGCAAAAAGACCTCCAAATTTAGAGATCCAAAAATATTTAAACCTTTGAAAAAATATTCTCCAGGCACAAAAAGCAAGGCAAATACAAGACTACTTAGAAGAAAAATATATTATTAAAAAAATATATCTACTCGCATGTTTTATTTTAAAGTTAAAAAACAAACCTTATATTTTTTTAGAAAAAAATAGATTTAAAAACTTTAATTTTTGAAAATTATATTAAAAAAAATTATAGGGTGACCATCCTAGCCCTAGGTAGGGCCTGAGGGGTCATCATCTTGTGATAATGTGGCAAGGTGTGGTACCCCATGGTAGCCCCCCATAGAGGGCAAGGCTCAAGGGGCTTCCACCTTACCACAGTGGGTGGTACATCGTGACCCCCCTCATAAAGTTTTTTATATAATCTAACAAAACACAAAAAAAACCTACATTGATTTTTTAATAATTTTTTTTTGTTTTTAATTTTTTTAATTTCGTAAGGTAAAAAATAATAATATATATTTTAAATAAATCACCTTGCATGTTGGGGAGGTCGTACGACTTCTCTAGAAAATAAAAATTTCCCCAGAAGCTCTCGACACAGATTTCGATGATTTGACAGATGATCTTAAAGTTCTTGGGCCTTATGAGCGCAATGACAATCTCCATTTTGGCTCAAAATGCTCTAGCATTGCAGCTACTTTCTGGATTTGAAAAAAAAGCAACTGGTTCAAACCCTTGTAGATTTGACCTCTGCAGTCCTAATCAGGCCAAACAAAAAGGCATATTTGACTTTCTTGATAGCTTTGAATCTAGTGGAAGACTATTTTGGTCTAGGATGCACCGAATGATAGCTCAAGAAAAAAATCTCTCAAAAGAATGAGAGGGGATTGCAAATCTAAAGCTCTAATACCATGTTGAAGTTGGGAAAAATCAACTCCATAGCTCCTAATGATCACTTGCAATCAAACACTTGTAACAAAAAGAGAGAATAGCAAAGCTATGGAGGCCAAAAACTATTGATCCAAAAAAGCATGAATCATAATTAATGTGCATCTCAATGATTATACAATAAATAATCCTTATAAAATGATAATAAACCTAGAAACCCTAGGTGAGGGTAAAACAAGATCATGACATGCGTCCTCATCCAATGACATGAGACATAAAAATAACATGACCTAAGTAAGCTTAAGTAATTAGAGGAAAATGGACCTAATAATTAAATAAATAATTAATTAGGAAATACCTAAATTAATCTAACACTATTGTGTTGTGAAAATGAGGCTACTTATTTTCTCTTGTATGATCCATTCAAATTTTAAAAATGAATACATTTATTATGATTATTGAACTGTTGAGTTTGAGATTTGAATTAATTTAGTAGTATTCGATTATTTGAATATGTAATTGTAATTTTTGTATGGATTGAATGATAATATAATTTAATTTTGATTTTTTGTTTGTTTGTTGTCTAATAGGGGAGAATGTGCTCTTGACAACCCATAAATTTGATAGGATTTTGAATTCATGCCAGATTAAGAACCAATAACTATGCATGAAGATGTGTAAATATACTTTGTTTTCAATATTGCACCCTATGCAAGTGGGTAGTTATTGTAAACATTAAAGATTTCAAAAAATTATAAAAGTGGGTATTTTGGAGCAACTTGTCCTATATTAGAAATGAAGTTGATCACATTCATTGATCAATTACACATTATTGTAAACATTAAAGATTTCAATAAATTACAAAAGTGGGTATTTTGGGACAACTTCTCTTAAATATTAGAAATGAAGTTGATCGTATTCATTGATCAATTACACATTCACATGTGAAAATGTATTAATTCATTTGTAACTTTTATTAATTTTTACGCCGAAGGCGTGTCTTTATTTGAGCTTCCTAAGCTCATTTTGTCCACCAACGGTCTAAAAGCAGTGAAACGACTTGCAAAACAATTTGATGATGGCCAACCATTGATCATTTAAAGGTAGCCATGACATTTGCAAGTAGGTAAGTGTAATAAAAATCTTCCAGCCATGAATTATTAAATTCCATTCACTTGAAACATTCCTCGTGTCACGCCTGTAAATAAATTTTTTCTTGCATTTGATTTTGCCTCACATTTAATAGGGTGGCGATGTAAATATCTCAAATTGTAGGAATGCATTTACTCTCACCGCCCTATCTCCAATCTATATTTGGACAATATTTATGGCTTTCATGATAAAATATTTGCATTCTTATAGCTTCATGATATTCTTTCTGCAAGCTTTGCACATTTCCCTCCTCCTCGACATCGTTGATAGAAATATGTCATTTCTACATAACCTTGCGGTAAGTCACTTGTCGTGGTTTCATTACGAGGTTTTGGCAACCTGTACATGGCCAACTCAATTTTCCTTAAGCTTTATATGATTCTAAAACTATTGTTTTGTTATTTGTGCGTAGGTTGGAGACCGTTCGTTAGGGCGTCGTAATACTGTTCCCTCAAACTCTACATAATTTTCACCTCAACATCACTGACATAAAGACACAATTTGCGTAAAATCTTGAGGTAAGTCACTTCCCCTAGTTTCAATGAGCTTTTTAGGACATTTTTTGTGTCATGAGCCAGTTTGCCCTCTCCAAGGTCCTTGATAGCAAAATTTTGGTTCTCGTTTTCCCTACCATTCTCAAGATTTTGGTAACCATCATGTTGTGTAAGACCAAAACTAAATAAAACAAGAGAATAGTGTTTCAAGAGGAAAAGAAGCAAAAATTTAGGGTAGGAGAAATTTAGGGTTCCGTCTATGAACGAGGAAACCTATAAAAGCGTATTGATGGCTATCTTGTGTTCGTATCAATACAAGCAAATTAAATGAATCTCAGCCACTCATCATCTTTTGCCAATTTTTTTGGTTGTTTTTTCCTAATAAAGTCGCTTGAATGTGCAAAAGACCCTAATTTTAACACATAAATTGCTTTAAATAGGTATCATTTTTAATGAAAAATATATATTCATATTACATTTTAGGGTATTACACCTAATCAAGTTGCATCACTGCCTATGCAATTATATGCAAAACATCCAAATTTTGACACATCAATTACACCAAACAAATCCAAGTTTTTTTTGGGAAAAGAAATCCATCCTAACTAGTTGATATTCCTGTGTAATTATGTGAAAAAGATCCTAAATTTAACAAATCAATTCTTGCAAATGGATCTTCGAATTTTTAAAACCATTCTTCACACCACAATTTAATCTTCTAATGTCTAATCAATATGCCCTAGTCATTCAGAGAAAAAATATCCCAAATTTACTAAATCAATTACTACAAATAGGTATGGAAGTTTTCCAAGAACATATGCTTTCAAACCATACCTAGAAAGCCTATATAATTATACACAAAAGCTTCAAATTTTAACACATAAGTTACCACAAACACGTGATCATTTTTAAAACATATATTTCCATATCACAATTTAGGGTATCACACCTAATCGAGCCACCTGTGTAATTATGTGCAGATCCTTTGCTTTCTCTGGTAATTTTTCATAAATCCATGTTACATCTTTTTAAATTTTAGAATGTTAATTTAGCTTTGAGTTAGAAATTAAAACTCGTTTCAAAATGGTCAACAGATTTATGCTACACAAACACAAGAAAATACCATGCCATAGTAAATAATGTAATATATTTTCCAGCATATTCTTTTTCTATATATAGATAGCATGCACAATTACTTTAAATGTAATGATTTAACATGTTTATGTCATACTAAGCGATGTCATATTATTTACAACTATATATGTTGTTAACTTTGTTACAATTTTATTAGTGTTTCCATAGGTTTTATGATAAATGGTATTTACTCATGAGATTGTTTTACTCATTAACCACACATAGGACTAATTTCAATAGTTATAATTTAGTATACAACAAAATCAGCCAATTATGTTTCCCCACCATTTTGAATTCATATTTAGTACTTATATAATCTTTTACTTAAATCATCTCAGGATATGACTAATACACCGAATACTAAGCACACACCCTATGTATGTGGTTTCCCAACCCATGGTGGAAGAGTCTTGTGCATCTGTCAATAGACTAGACAACCTTGGAATTGATGTTGCTCATCTCACTGCTACTATCACAAACAGTTGCCACAACATTATCCATAAATTTAGAGATGTATGCCAAACAATGCCTTCAGTAGAAGATGTGGACATTGAACAACTTCAGGAGACACTTACCTCATTCCAAAAGAGTTGTGCTAAATTGGAGGGACTTTTCACTTTTCTTAGGGAAATCTATTATGATTTTCAATACCAAAATGATGGAGCGTCCTCTTTAGTACATGCACATGAGATGTACCTACAAAATATGTGATCATTTACTTTAACATATTGCTATGTAACCTTGGTACAAATGAGTATGTTTTTAGTCTTAGGTTAATGGAGAGACCTATATTTTTAGGCTATGTAGCCTGCATATACATATCCATGTACATAATATGTCCCCTCTTACCTATACTTCTCACTATGTAACTATCGTACAACTTACTATGTAATACATAAGAAAAATATTTTAACATTACTTGCACTCTTCCAGTTTATAATTGCAGATCCTTTTAATTTAATGTTATGATGTTGGAATAAGTCCATACTTTTATGTTCTTCAAATTTATAGTTGCATATCATTTCAATTGAATGTTATGTTGTACATATCATTTTAATTGAACATTATATTTTATCAATAGTTCCCAACTTTTTTCATTAATAGGGATAATTAGAAAAATTCAATGCTTATTTATGCTTAAAAAAATAATAAAAATAATAGTGACACAACCCTTGTAATCTAAACTAATGGCAAAAGAATAAAATTAACATTCTTGTATAACAATATATTTAGGCATTGCTTTTTCCTTCTAAACATACTAAACTACCATTTCTTACAATTTTGTGCCTTGATAATTCAAATAACCTACACTAGGAAGAAGGCCCAAAATATCAACCTTATTTTTTCCCCCAACCCCAAGTAATTCATTTATTTTAATACTTGCATAAGATATTTCAATTTTCACTTATATGAAAGGTTGTACAGACCATTTTGCACTTCAAAATTACTAGTTTAACGCTTCTTCAATACCTAAATTCCATACTCTCTCTTTTCTTGTAGGCCAATCACTTCCAACATCTTCCAATGTCATCATGTCACTATTGATTGCAAATTCCATTGCCAACATTCTTTTAGGCATGCCTGACATACATCCCATTCTACAAGGTGCATCTATTGACTCCATTGAACAACCTCAAACTACACTTGTCAAGTATCATATACAACTATCTAATGGTATGCCCACACACCCTGCATTGCTACCCACCCAATTCAATGAGCTTCTCTTAGAGGAGGCTTTAGTCAAAGGTTCCATCATCCACCTCAAAGAATACATTTTCAGAAAATTCCATAAATTCACGTACGTGCATACTTTCCTTTTATTGTTTAGTTTTTATTGTTTAAGCATCTACATTTCATTCACTTTCAAAATGTCCCTTTCATTGCAAGGCTATCATAGTTCATAGCTTGGAAATAATATCAAACACTGCACCGATTATTGGAACTCCAACTGCTATTATTCAAGATACAATCTATATACACTCTAGCAGCTCTCAAGATCCATTGACCACCCCTCAAGCTACCAACCCTTCACTCGATGAAACTACAAAATCAATGCAACAACCCACTTTCACCCCATCCAAACCAAATCCCATTGCAACCTTAACCCCATACCATAAGCATTGGTCCATTGAGGTTCTTACCTTGACTAAAATTTCAATTCATGAGTACAAAAATGTTGGTCATGATGGGAAAGTTTTTGGGCTCGATTTCGTAGATAAAGCAATGTTTGAAATACATGTTACCTGCTTTAATCAACTTTTCAATAGGTTCTACCATGTTATAGACTATAATAGTGTTTATTGATGAGGATCATTGCAGTCCCCATCATTTATTTAAAAATGCCAAACCAGAGTGATGTCCATGGAGATATTCAAGAGGGAGAAGAAATCATTTCCATGACATTCTTTTTCCACAAACAGAATTGAAAGGCAATGCATGAAAGAAATTGTTAGAATAAAATATAATCTAAGATCTTATAAATGAAAATGTTGGATGGAAATATATCTTAAGAATCATTCAAAGGAAAATTCTAGAAATGTAAATGACAAGGAATGGAAAGATTGCTGGAAAATAAACTATGAAACGAAAACTACAAACAACTACACTAGTGTTGCTAAAAAAAATTGAACTCTATTATTCTATAAAACTCTTCCCCTTTGATTCCTTGATTATAATGAATTTATAGAATTCTTATTCTTAACTAATCCACCAAGAATGTGGATTTGAGATCCTATTTTTGGGGAGAAAAACTAAATCTTCTTCCTTTGATTTTGTTGCCTTCTTTCATGCCACTTTTATTTCAGTCAGATTGAGTTACAAATTGCGCATTTATTTTGGTGAATATCTTCAAATGGCTTATGGGTTTTGTTCCCCTTGTTCCCAACTTCCCAGATCATTTTGAATTTCCAAATTTCATTGAGAAATGGGGGAGATATTGTTGTTTTACTAATACTGCATTTTCAACTTCCTCTTTTAATGCTTCTTTTTGGAAGTTTTTTGATGTTCCAGAATTTATGCTTTAAACTACTAATTGATGATTACAAGGAAAACCATGTAATAGCATTAATACATGAAATGATACTAATTAAGCAAAATATATCCTTTTATTTAGCCAGTAGATGAGATGATTTATTGTCTCATCATCTCCCCCACACCTGAAATGTTGTAGGTCCTCCTATAACTTATAGAGAACTTTTGTAGCCAAGATCTTCACCGTTATTGTATTGCTTTTGGAGATGTACTAGAGATGCTTTGAAAAAGTGCCCAAGGTCTACCTTATATGTTGTTCAACAACTTAGATGAGAATAAGAACACATGTGTTTGAGAAAAAAGCTGAGTTGGGCTGAGTCAATCTTTCTTTGGTCGTCCAAAACCACAATCCCTACTTTCCAACCCCTTAACAAGCTCCAAAAAGACATTTGAATGTTGGAAAAGTCATGCCTTTACCTTGTGTATCATTAAAGCTCATAAAACAGCTGCTAGATACTTGCAAAAAAGGTTCAAAATGCCCAAAACTGCCTCCTAGATATGCTCCATTTGTTTGCACAACCCAACAATCTACCTTAGATGCTTGGAACTGCCCCCTAAACTCTCTCAACTGCCCATAAATTGGGTCAAACAGCTCCCTATATATTTTTAACTATTGATTTCAAAAGCTCCAACTGTTGTCCCTTTTGTGCTCATAGAAGCCCAAACTGTTCAACCTCTTCATAAATGCTTTTAAGACCCTTATCCACATGTGCTTGATAACCCCCTTTTCTATACTACCAAAAATACTTAACACCTTCATAGGATACGCACAAAGCTACTAATAGTAACTAAGTATCATACTTATCCTTCACATAGATCCCACTTAGTTTCGGAGCATGGAACTTTGAACAGACAAGTTCTGGAGCATCGGACCAAGATGTGCCAAAATTTGTATTTGATAGCCATCATTAGTTTAGTGTGAAGATTGAGCTATCTTATGAATATTGTCACTATTGACTGTGAAGATCACCAAGGCTTTCATGTAGCTCATCATCAACTTGAAGGCTTACCTTGAAATAAACTATCATCTTTTACTGGGAACTACCCTCTTATGCATTGTCATGGCTATATCAGTACTTTTCCTCATGCTTGGACAACACTATCATGAATTCCTTAGACTTCCTTTGCATGATTTCTTTACATTTGACTGCCTTGTGACACCATCATATAGTGCTCCCTTTATTATGTAGCATGTTTCAACAAAACCATGAAATCTATTGAATCAATAACGACTTTGTTGCCCTTCTCATGAGTGTCCTTGTCATAACACTATCCATCTTGTTGGAGCTAAAAAATCCACCTTGGTTGTTTCTTACATCCATCCTTACTTATTATTCCATTTCCACCATAAAGCCCCATTGCTCTTAATTATTTAATGTTTTTAGCATTAAACATAATTTTTTGTATATAACTCATAAAATAAAGCCTTGGATTATCGCCTTGAAATAAATCCCCTCCTTAAAGCACTTTCTTGGCAGCAAAAGGTATGTCACCAAGACAATGCCATATCGAAGAGAGCTGCACCGTAGTCTCCTCGACAAGACCAATAAAAGGTCACTGAAACTGTGGATGAGACCCTCATACTTCGAGGAGACATACTCAAATGTCTCACCGACAAATCAAAGAGAAATATGTCGAAGAGACATGGAGGCTTTGAAGAGAAAAGTTAACTTGTCTCTCCAACAAGACATAGTAAAATCAACACTCTAAGGATACAATATTAGTTTTCATTCAACAAACAAAAAAACATATCTTGGAAATTGAGAGATTACAATAAAATAAATGGTAAATTGTTGACAAGAACATGGTTGGGCAAGTATCATGGCAATATCAAAGATACATCAGTATGTCAAACTGAGAAATAAAGAATTCTCTTCAACACCACAAGAACAAGTAATAACAAGTTGTTGAAGAGACATAAAGGCATTAAACAAACATTGATAAAAGTCTCCTCGACTTTCTAACAGATGTAGCTCCATAATATCGATGAGACTATGGGACATCGGAGACAGATAACCATAGATCTCCACAAAATTTTAAAGATACAAAATAGGTTACTTGAAGAAATGTTGTAGAAAGGAGGAACATGGGTGTGTTGAGGAGGCATAAGCTTATACGAGTGAAATGTTCACCACTCTCATCAAAATTCAGATATTAAAGGTTCAAGTAAGAAAGAACTTAAGTGCAACCATCGAGGAGACTTTGTGGGATCATAGAGAGAAACTCAAATGTCTCTTCGACATTTTGAAAAGGGATCAAAGACACATCGAAGAGAGAAAAGGGAATCCTTGACAATATAATCAAAGGTCTCTTCGACATTGTAAAATAAGTTGACATGACTAATAAGGTCATCGAAGAGACAACTTCCATTAATATTGTAGTTGATAGAAAGGTGGCGCAAGCATCATTTATGAACTAGAGTTGCTTCTAACAAGCCAAATCTTGATATACTTGACTCTTGGGAGATCAAAAAACACTGCAACTCATGGATAAAAATCGAGAAGGAAAAATTGGATGACAATAGGTAGCTCAAAAACCATGGCATTAGCTCAAGTAAGTGCTCTTGGCTCAATTGAAAGTGTTCTATAAATATTTGTTGTAAGTACTGTGCAAGTAGGGTTTTGAAATGGATAAAACCCCAAAAAAACCAAAAGTAAAGAGGCAGAAAATAGAGGCTAGACCATTAAACCAAGAATTAATAGATCAGTGTCTCGAGTTTGGACCAAAATCTAGGAGAACAACTCAATTAAATCCTTCATGAGAAACATTGGAAGACAAGCAAAATAATCTTGGAGATGTATAGACTCCATCGAGAGGATATGATCTATTTATATATTATTATAGAAATAAATATACACATAGACTTGTCTTGAATCCATAGAACATGAATTTAGCAAAGCTTGTGATGCATAACGTGTCTGTCAACGTAGAACTCGTTAAGGAACTAGCTAAAAATTACAACCCTAAGATGAGGGATATCCATGCCCATGATGGTTCACAATTTATTATCATAACATGGGATTATATCTATATGGTTTTTCAATTAGACACATCCATGAAGACAAAATTAAGGATAAGAGACATTTTAGAGGAGTATAGGACCATGGATGCAAGCTATAAGAGGTGGAAGTTGCCTCTACATAGACCCAGGGGTCCAAGAAACCAACCTCAAATATTTTTGAGTGAAGAGAAACCCCCATTTCTTGTGGATTCATTTGAAGAATATTACTAATATACCTGCTATTCAACTGGCTAGGTCCTAGGAATTGATGCCCTTGTTGTGATGGCTATAGCTCCCATTGTCTTAGCTGCAGATATCCAAATCCAAGATGTCATGCCTTATGACTATCTAGAATACTTGTCTGAGACCATAAGTACCTCACTTGCTACCATTAAGAATAACAATCATGCCATCAACTTCAAGCATTATTTTTTATTTATGCATATGATATTATATGAAGGCCAGGCGATAGGACTATGGGGAGAGGAGTTAATAATCAAAGACTTGGATAGTGATGAAAACTATAGACCATTTCAAATGTGGATGTCCATATGGGATAGTAGATGTGGGAGATCCCACATTTTGTATTTTGAACAATATTTTGTCAAACCCCTATATAAGTTGATTGGCCATAAATGTGATTACAATTTGTCCCCAGAGATATAGAGATTCCTCATGCCAAAGGATAAAAACCTTGAGGGAAAGGTAAACCATAATTGCGGGATTGGTATTCATTCAAGGATTGTACTGTGATTAGAGTATATGGATTTGAGGCAGCTCCATTTTTACTACCTAAAATTGTACCCAACAAGGTTGCATACCTTGAGATTGTAAGGAAATTAGCCCATTCATACTTCATGCACCTCAAAAGCTATGGAAGGAAAAATTTCATGCCTTCTACTCTGTGTTTTGGTGACTTTACCATCATTGCTAATACAAGGTATGAATCAATTAACAACATAATAGATTATTATGGCTTTCCATTGGGAAATAAGAGGGAGAAATTTGACCCTGACCATTTTATTTATGATGCCAAGATCTCACAGAGACTGAAAGGATATGAACATGAGTTCTTCGTAGATGATGTCATTAGGAATTGTGATGAAGCTCAAGTGATGATGAGGAAGGTTGCATACAATAGGATAATTATGGCTGAAGCTTGGAGAAGAGGTAATAATCCATTATATACATAAGCTTTTCATGAAATACAAGATCCCTATGGAGAGGGTTGAACAATTGATCCTACATGAAGAATACTTGACTAAGAATGTACCTCTCATAGATTTTGAAAGAAGAAGAGACACTAGTTTTAGAAGACAAGCCAAGAATGTAGTACCTTTAAGTCATTCATCACCACAGCCTACCCCAAAGGTGAGCTTCTCAGTTGACGCTCCTATTATTATTGAAGATGACATTGAGGAAGAGAAGGAGGTTACACAGATCACCATTCCCACTATTCCTCAGTATAAAGTGCCACCAGAGAGGAGTGTGATCACATTTGAAGCTTCTAATGATTTGTTTGATGATGTGAGACACCGGGCTAGCCAAGAATTCATTGAAGATGATGCATTTGTTCAAACCCCCGAGTTTAAAGATTTCATCTATGATTACAAAGGAAACAATATAAGAGAAAAGCTAAAGGAAATCAACCCTGAGAAAGAAGTAGATGCCTTGAAGGAACCCCAGTGTGAGGTTGATAAAGAAATGGATAACATCACTCCTCAGAGAGGAAGAGAATTGCTACAAGAGGTTGGGGTCATGCTTCTTCCAGGGTGGGACATCAGTTCAGTCATTGTGTTTGATAGTTTCTTGAAAATAAAAAACAAGGCCTTACAATTGACAGATGAGGCCAATGATAAGATATACATTGGATCAAGGTATAACCCTGATAACACTACTTTGCAGATTTGGGACCTTCATCCACTAGGAAAGAGGCCTTCCCTTATCAATAATCATGATCAGATCTTCAGTCACCTTCTAGTACAAAGTGTAGGGGATACAGACCCTGTCAAAACTATTGATGTAAATGTGAATGTGGACAAATTTACCAAAGCTCAAATTCAAAAATTGGTCAGAGATAATAAGGGGTCGACTAATGAAAATGAGAGGTTGAAACAAGAAGTGATCAACTATAGAGATAGGTTACCTTCCTCCTGGGGGCCTTACTCACCTTTGATTGAATGTGAAAGGAAAGTACTTGAAGCAATTTCTGAGACCGCATATTGGAAACACATATATGAAATAGTCCAGAAAGGGCAAGAGGAACTAAAGAAAAAATTGAAAACCACTATATTTGAAATGGCATCTGAACTAGTGTGTAAAAATTTTCATGATATGATTAAACTTGTTGTTGAATTTTAGGTTATCCATGATAAGACATATGCAACTTACAGGAACACAATAGGTTGTGTAACAAAATGAAAGAGGTGAAACTGTAGATAAGGGTGAAGAAAGGTTATAATAAAAGTGTACTTCAAGAATTTCAAGAGCTTATGAATGCACGTGATAGCTTCCATAACGTACTCACACAAGAATTGAGTGAATTCACACAGTCACTAAGTATGGCTCTTCCGAATTTCTTCAAGGAAACAAACTTAAAAGACTAGGATGTATGGAAGGAAGAGATAGTTCAATATCTACCAATGGCCCTTGATGCAATTAACAATGAAGATAATGTGCTTGAAAAAACACATGCTAAGCTAGGATGGATATTTGAACTTGAATATGCAATGAAATATATCATACACAATGCAGATAAATATGCAAAGATAGAATATATTGAAAATGTGTTGAAGGTTAACTTATTCATTGAACATGCCAAGTAAGGAGTTACAGGATATCAAAGTTCAACAGTCATGGGTGCATTATCATGAAGCATGATTCTTGAATAGGTCTTAGATAATCACATGCGCTTGCTAGAGATTAATAGATCACAATGCATCCACTAACAAACTACTAAAATTTTTATGTTTATTAATAAACTTTTTAGTTATCAAACAATGTAACTGTTTGTGAATGGGCCTGTAACTTGTTGCTTCCCATATAAAAGGGGAAACCAAGGCCTAGTTTGGGATCATCATTATCATCATCACTAGTAGTAGTAAATAGGTCGCATTAGTATTGCATATTCCATTCATCCATTTCCATATCTTAGAGACTTCTATTATTAATGTACATCTCTTGAAGCAATATAATGGAGAAGATTGTTTATAATGGGTGATTTACTTCTAGTTTTCAATTTTTGTGTCGATATTCATTCTTATGTGTTATTGTGTTATCTCCAAAGTGGTTCTCTTAAGTTATTCAAATATATATAATTTGTCAGGACACATTTATTGTTACTGTTTGATTGTTCTGATTGGGTTCTGGTTAGAGTGAACTAAAGTCCTTTCAAGTAATTTATTTTAATTGGTTCCTTCTAGGGATTAAAATCCTTTTAAAGTGGTTATTCTGATTGGTTTCCCTCAATCTAAGAATTAAAAATCCTTTCATGCTATTACAGTAATTTGGGAGGATAACATAGGATTTATAAAGAAGAGTACAGTAACCAATTAATCTGCACATTTGTACAAGGTGCAAACATCTAAAAGTGCCCAACAGTTAGAGTTAAGTTGAGGAATGGATCTACCTATCCTACACATCTACCTCCATCATCGCCATCCATCTCTTGACTCCATTCACCCACGAGATTAGGCACTATTCAAATTTAGAATAATTTTATAAAAACTTTACTCATTCATTTGATCCTCAAAACATCTATAGTAGGAAATAGTCATTTTCCTTGCATCTACTTCACACCTACATGCCATTGTGAGCAGACTGGTTAAATTAGAGATCATATTTAGACCTTAAATTTTTCCTTAACATTCCGGTACACCCACCTAGGTTTAGCAGAGCCTAAAGATTAGGGGTTTATCAATCATATTCGCCCCGTTCGTTAGCCAAAATACATACTAAGAGACTGGCACCCTCTTAAGGTTCAAAATCTGTGTTTTTGAGACCTTACAGATTGGCGACTTTATTGGCGATCACTCGAGGAAAGTATTCAGCCTATCCAAAGTCTAGGGTCAATCTAGGCCTCTCATCATAGGGTCGTAATCATCCACAATTCAATCACTTAATTGAATAGGAAACTTCATTGGGATAAAACAAAGTTCATCCACATCTTAACTTTCCTACTTAAGAAGAAGTAGGTGGAAATTCTATTAAAATTTTATGACTGATAAGTTGATCGGGTCAGAGAGATTAGATCACAAACATCGGAGATATACCATATCACCCAAAATGGATCGTAGAAGGTCACTGCACAAAGGGAGTCCAGAGAAGAACAATGGTAGGTGGACTAACAAGCATGGATCTCCTCCTTCAAAGATGGACACAAATAAAAATGAAGTAGTATCTAATCAATTAGATGTCACATGCGGTGATAAAGGGAACACATTAGAGAATCCTTTCACAATACATAATAGCCCTCTTCACACTAATGAAGGATACCATTCAATGCCACATGAATGAAACAATCTAACTAACAACATTCACAATTTCAAACCAGATCGACAAATGGAAAGTGAATTCTATGCATGAGTAGAGGAAACAGGGATCTGGAACCAAAAGGAATATGACTAGATGATGTTCATACAACAGGGAGAGGAGACCCAGTATGAACCTCTGGATCACTTTGCCCCTGCTAATAACTATGACAAAATGACCACTCAAGAATTGGAACAACATGTGCAAAGATAGAGGGAGGAACTTAGGAAAAGGGAGTAGTTGATAGAAGAAATCCAAGAGATAGATCAATGAATGTCTCAGCTAAATATACATCCATCAAAACCACCAAGATATCTACCTCCCCATAAGCAAGGAGGAAACATCAATCCACATGGGTTTTCTCATAATACAAGTTCTCCAAGTACTTCAAAAGTACTTGATAACACAACTCGAAAAAAAAATAAAAATGTGCAACATAATGTCCCATCACAACATTCACTCCCACAAAACACCAACAAAATTCAACAATCTTATCCACCGCAAGGAAAACAATATGTTCCACACTATTAGCACCATGTTCCACAATAGAATATATATCCTCACCAGAACATACAACAAAATGTACACCAACCTCAATAGGGATTCCAATACTACCCTAATCCATCGCATCAAAATCCTTGTCCACAAAACCTTACAAGTATGAGAAGACAATTTGACTTAGCCAGATATCCAATATACCCCATTGATAGTAACTTGAGAAATATCGCCCCCAAATTTATAGGGAGTAATGCAATTACAACAGAGGAACATATAAGAAACTTCAATGCTTTTGTTCAAGACCTAGGCATGGAACAAGAAGATTTCCTTATGATGCTATGCATGATGTCCTTAACTGAAGAAGCAAGGGACTAGTTCAATAGCATACCAAATGCTTCAATTACCTCTGCAACAGACTTTAAATATCAATTCTTAGAGCAGTATGGAAATCAGTGTGCTCTTGAATTTTCCCTTCATGAGTTATTAGGCATTCAGAAGCATCAGAATGAATCTATTTTTGACTTCAATCAAATATTCTCAAATATCAATAAAAAGATACCACATGGATATAAATTAGCTGACTCATCAACTTTAAGCATCTATTTAAAAGCCTTTGATCCCAAAACAGGGTATGAACTCAAAAACAGATGTCCTAGAAGCTTGACCGAAGCACAAAAAGTAGCCATAGCCATTGAGAATAATAGGAAATTTGTTGGCATGATTGGTAAAAGAGATAATCTTAGGATCCCGCAAAATCCTAACAATCACCAAAATAGACAAGAAAACTAGTACATGAATGAATGGCCAAGATTACATGACATGCCATATAAAACCACTTGGAAGGATGGGAAACTAGTAGGAAAGCCAAATTGGAAAGATACTTTGGACCCTTTGAAAAAACATGGAGTGCATGTAGTGGGGACTACACCATGGTGTCTACCATGTCATAAACCCCATGCCCCAAAATATTGTGTAGTGGCTCAAGCTTTCCAGGAAGACGAATGGTCACAAGAACAAGATAGGGATGGCTACACCATGAACATGTTAAGATGGGCGTCCCATCAAACCAATGATGGATACTCATCTTCTGAGGATGGATGTGAATATGATGTTAGCAATCAAAAAAATAATGTTAATATGGAGAAAGAAGTGTTCTTTGACTTAAAAGAAAATATAGGAGAAATAGCCTATGCATACAATACAACACCACAATTTCAGTTGAGAAAACCAACAGAAGAAGAGAAGAGGGCCATCATGACAAAAGTTGTGGTTGAAGCAAAAAAAATACAACCTAAGAACTAGACTTGCAGATGTAGACTAGGGAACACCTAGAGGCATGTATATAAAAGAACAGAAGAACAAGGAGAATGTCTCATCTGACCAAAAGAAGGGTGAAGCGAAGAAGCCTCAAAAATATGTTCAAAATGAGGTTGCTAATATTGAATCTGAGGAAACACCAAACAATAACAAGGTTCAAGTTGAAGGGAAAAGGGCTGCTAAAATAGACAAAAAAAAAAAAAGCGATGACCACCCCTTCATTTGATATTTCTCAAGCACTAACTCAAGTAAAGATGACAGTACCCTTGATGGAATTGATGAAATTTAATGAATATAGAGACACAACCCTCAATTTGATTACCAACACATCTCACAAGCAACAGGGTTAAGACAAAGAGATCAGTGCCATTGAGCAAGAAACTACAAAGGCACCGAAGGTTTATTTGGGAGATACCCTTACAAAAAAACCCTCCCAAGTGGATCCATTTTACAACACATTGGTAAAAAAATGCATGATTTACTCAGGAGCAACAATCAATATCATTCCTTTGGCTATCATGAAGGGATTAGGTTTATGGGTGAACACTACCTATGGGAAGTGTTACGCCATGGATAACATATCAGTCCCAGTAGTTGGAGTGATATGGGACATAGAATTGAAACTGGCAACATATAGAAAATAAATCATTGTGGTAGACACTCCCCCTTACTATGGAATGTTATTATCTAGACAATGGATTGCAATAGTAGGTGGAAATGTCCATCTAGATTTATCCTATGCCACAATACTTGTGAATGGAAGAGAAGTCAAGCTATACAAAGAACCTAGATCAGAACATGTCATTGAGATTTTTGACCCTAATCAAATGAATTGCTTTTGTGATGTGGACCTTGGAAGCTTTAGAATTGAGCATTCAAACCTTGATTTTCTAAACACAGATCCAATTGCTAGAGATGTTCCTTAAAATGAACATGGCATATGTCAGATGTATTTTGATGGAGCTTGCAGTAAAGAGAGGAATGGAGCTGGAATTTTTTTCATTTCACCCAATGGCACAACATTTAAGTACTCATTTCTGCTAACATTTGAATGCACAAATAACAAAGCAAGGTGTGAGGCATTATTGCTAGGGTTAAACATCGCTACGAACCATAGGATCAAAATATTATTTATTTATGGGGATTTAGATTTGGTGGTTTCACAAGTAAGGGAGAAGTATTCTACAAAAAATAAGGGATTGAAGCAATACAGAAATACTGTGTGGGATACTATAGAACTCTTTGATGTTTTCTCCATTGAGTGGGTAGATAGATCAAAAAAATTAATGGTTGACTTCTTGGTAAATGTGGCTTTGAAAAAGGATGGCATTACCTTGCTAGGAATCTCATAAGTGGAACTCAAGACCAGACCTGCATTGATTAGTATGAAGCCCAACAGATTGATTTCAATGCATTTATTGAAGAAGTGGATGGTAAACAAACTGTGTTTGGCCAAGAAGTAGTGCAACTCAAAAAAAAAAAATTCCTAAAGGGTTAGTAGCATTGGAAAGAGTGTTTGATGGGAGTGATCGAGCAATTATGAAGCAAACACCTATAAGAAGGGAGGGAATTGAAGAGATTAATCTTGGGACTGAATTGGCTCCAAAAAAGGTGTACATTGGAGAAAAGATAATCCCTACGATTAGAAAGATGTTGATTGCACTGTTGAGAAAATATAAGTATGTCTTTGCATGGTCTTATGATGACCTCAAAGAATATAGAGAATATCTATTTCGACATGAAATCCCACTGAAGCCTGATGCAAAACCTTTCAGACAAAAAAAAGGCCAATAAATCCTACTTTAGAACCCAAGATGCATGAAGAACTCATGAAACTCAGAGGAGGTACCATTAAGCCCATCAGACACTCTACTTGGGTCTCCAACTTGGTGCCTGTTAGAAAGAAGAATAGAGACATAAGGTTTTGCGTAGATTTTTGAAATTTGAATGTCTCCTCTCTTAAGGACAATTATCCCCTCCCAAACATGGAAGCTATGTTGCAAAAGGTAACGGGGTGTGACTTATTATCTATGATGGATGGTTTTTTGGGGTATAACCAGTTGAAAGTGAAATAAATAGAACAATATAAGACCGTTTTTACTACACCTTGGGGCACATATGTATACGTAAGGATGCCATTTGTCCTCACAAATGTTGGTGCCACCTTCTAAAGAGCTATGGGCATTGCTTTTTCTGATCTAATTAATACAATAATGGTGGTATGTCAAGATGACCTCACAACATATTCTAAGAAAGTTGAAGACCATATTGAACATCTAGAAAAGATCTTCCTCAAAGCTCTGGAGTATGGTATTTCCTTAAACCCTAAAAAGTGTGATTTTGTTGTGACTGAAGGAAAATTGTTGGGTCACATAGTGTCCAAAGATGGAGTAATAATTGATCCGAAAAGAGTAGAGGCCATAGATAGGATTCCTATCCCAAAGACAGTAAAAGCCATTCAATATTCCTTTGGGAAAATAAAATTTGTAAGGAGGTTCATATTAAATTTTGTTGAGATTGTCAAGCCCATTTCAAAAATGTTGAAGAAAGGTGCCAAGATTGATTGGACTGCAGAAGAAATTGATGCATTCATATATATAAAAAGAGCAATCAAGGAGGCCCCAGTGTTAAAATCCCCTGCCTTCAGTAAACCGTTTGAGATTTTCTCATTCGCATCTTATCACACCATTGCAGTAGTGATGTTGCAAAAAAAATGTTGAAGGGTACGAGCAACCAATATCATTCTTCAGCAAAACCCTTCAAGGATCAGACTAAAGTATGATATTACAAAGAAACAGGCGTATGCACTTGTCAAAGTTGTGAAAGCCTTTGGACCTTATTTGGTAGGTGCTAAGGTAATTGCATATGTTCCAAATGTTGTGGTCAAGGATGTATTTATGTAAACTGAAGTTATAGGGAGAAGGTGTAGATGGATTAATAGAATTTAAGAGTTTTATATTGAAGTCCAAATCACCAAATTGGTAAGAGGACAAGGGTTGGTCAAGCTCATGGCTGAATTGAATCTTGAAGCATATCATATTTGTAATACAGGGGAGGAAGAAGGTACGATCGCCAGCATTGAGAACACCTCATGGTACACCAATATAATGTATTACCTCAAAAATAAAAAATGTCCTAAAGACTTAAATGAAAATAAAAAAAGAACCTTGAAATTGCATGCCTCAAAGTATGTCTTTATGAATAAAGACTTATACTGGAAGAATAGAGATTGAATGTTGTTGTTGTGCTTAGATGATTCACAAGCAAATCAAGTGTTGAAAGAGATGCATGAAGGAGTCTGTGGGGGAATTTTTTTGGCCAAGACCATTGCCCACAAGATCCTAAGAGCTAGATACTATTGGCCTAGGGTCTTCAATGAATCCTTCACATATGTACAAAAATGTGAGGCTTGTCAAAGGTTTTATGGAAAAATGAAGTATCAAGGAGCACTGCCACTTAGACCAATGCAATTTGAAGCTCCATTTCATCAATGGGGGATTGATTTCATTGGATAAATACCAGAGATGTCTAGTGGAGGCCATAAATGGATTTTAGTGGCAACTGAATATTTTGAAAAATGGATAGAAGCCATCCCTACAAAACAAGCCACCAGCAAGGTTGTAACAATTTTCCTGATGGAGAATATTATCATAAGATTTGGAGTGCCTGTGACGATAATAATAGACAATGGTATGTGTTTTAGATTTGATGAGGTCAAAAGGTTCTATAAAACCTATGGTATAACAATCTCATACTCTTCCCCATACCATCTACAAGCAAATGGGTAGGCCGAGTCCAACAATAAAAGCATCTTGAAGATAATTAAGAGGATGTTGGACAACAATAAAATGGCATGGGACTGTAAACTAAGATTGGCAATCACAATCAAGAAATCAACTAGAAAATCACCCTTCGAATTGGTCTATGGAACACAAGAAATAATTCCCATGCATAACCTTTTACCAATGTATAAGTTTATACTATAGGAAGATTTGGATATCCCTAAACCCATGGAAGATAGGATGGAGCAATTGGAAAAACTAGTTCAGATTAGAGGCTTGGCCTAGGAGCATAACATAAAAATGCAGTCACAGATGAAATACTTGTTTGATAAAAGGGAAAAAAGAGAGAAAATTTGAGGTGAATGACATGGTTCTATTGTGTAATGCTCGATGCCAAGATAAAGGGAAACATGGAAAGTTTGAAGCTCTATGGATGGGACCATTTGTTATTACTGGTAAAGGTGGTGAAGATTCTTATTATCTTCAAAATATGTTAGGAGAAGATCAGGAACTATCAGTGCATGGAAAATTCCTGAAACACTTATTTTCTTAAAAAAATATGATTTTCCAAGCATAGTAGTTTAGGTTTCCCTCCCCCCTTCCCATCCCATTCAATCAAATTTTCCCATGGTCTGCATCGCAAAGATCTTTTCTTGACTCTTGCAATGAACTCATGTTCATTCATCCCTAGTCAGAGCCATTGTTGGAGCTAAAAAATCCACCTTGGTTCTTTCATACATCCTCCTTACTTATCATTCCATTTCCACCATAAAGCCCCATTGCTCTTAATTCTTTATTGTTTTTAGCATTAAACATAAATTTGTGTACATAGCTCATAAAATAAAGCCTTGTATTGTCGCCTTGAAATAAATCCCATCCTTAAAGCACTTCCTCAGCAGCACAAGGTATGTCACTAAGACAATGCCATATTGAAGAGAGATTCACCGTAGTCTCCTCAAAAAGACCAATAAAAGGTTGATGAAAATGCCGATGAGACCCTCATACTTTGAGAATACATACTCAAATGTCTCTCTAACGAACTGGAGAGAAATATGTCGAAGAGACATGGAAGCTTCGAAGAGAAAATTTAACTTGTCTCTCTGACAAGACATAGTAACATGAACACTCTGAGGATACAACATTTGTTTGTGTTCAGGAAACAGAAAAACATCTCTCAACAATTGAGAGATTACTATACAATAAATGGTAAATTATTGACAATAACATGGTTGGGCAAGTATCGTGGCAATATTGAAGAGACGTCAGTATATCAGAGTGAGAAATGAAGAAGTCTCTTCGACACCACCAGAAAAAGTAATAACAAGATGTCGAAGAGACACAAAGGCATCGAACAAACATTGATAAAATTATCTTTGACTTTCTAACAGAAGCAACTCCATAATATCGATGAGACTATGGGACATCAGAGACAGATAACCACAGGTCTCCTCGACAAATTAAAGATACAAAAGAGGTTACTTGAAGAAATATTGTAGAAAGGAGGAACATGAGTGTGTCAAGGAGATATAAGCTTATCAAAGAGAAATGTTCACCACTCTCATCGACATTCAGATATCAAAGGTTCAAGGAAGAAATAACCTAAGTGCAACCATCGAGGAGATTTTGTGGGATCGAATAGAGAAACTCAAATGTCTCTTTGACATTTTGAAAATGGATCAAAGACACATCGAAGAGAGAAAAGGGCATCCTTGAGAATATAATTAAAGGTCTCTTCGACATTGTAAAATAATGTCTCACCTGATTGACATGACTAATAAGGTCATCGAAGAGACAACTGCCATTAATATTGTAGTTGATTAGAAAGGTGTACGAGTGCCATTTATGAACTAGAACTACTTCCAGCAAGCCAAATCTTGATATACTTGACTCTTGGGAGATCAAAAATCACTGCAACTCATGGATAAAAATCGAGGAGGCAAAATTGGACGACAATAGGCAGCTTAGAAACCATGACATTAGCTCAAGTAAGTGCTCTTGGCTCAATTGAAAGTGTTCTATAAATATTTTCTTGAATTATTGTGCAAGTAGCGTTTTGAAATGGATAAAACCCCATAAAAACCAAAAGTAAAGAGGCAAAAAATAGAGGCTAGGCCATTAAACCAAGACTTAATAGATCAGTGCCCTAGGTCTAAACCAAAATCTAGGAGAACAACTCAATTAAATCCTTCATGTGAAACATTGGAAGACAAGCACAAAAATCTTGGAGATGTATGGACTCCACAGAGAGGCTATGATCTATTTATATATCATTACAGAAAAGAAATATAGACATAGACCTGTCTCAACTCCATGGAACATGAATTTAGCAAACCTTGTGATGTCTAATGTGTTTTTCAATGTAGAACTCATTAAGGCACTAGCTAAAAATTACAACCCTAAGATGAGGGATATCCATGCCCACAATGGTTCGCAATTTATTATCATAACACGAGATTATATCTATATGGTTTTTCAATTAGACACATCCATGAAGACAAAATTAAGGATAAGAGACTTGTTAGAGGAGTATATGACCATGGATGCAAGCTATAAGAGGTGGAAGTTGCCCTTGCATAGACCCAAGGGTGCAAGAAACCAACCTAGAAGATTTTCCAGTGAAGAGAAACCCCCATTTCTTGTGGATTCATTTGAAGAATATTACCAGTATACCTACTATTCAATGGGCCAGGTCCTAGGAATTGATGCCCCTATTGTGATGGCTATAGCTCCCATGGTCTTAGCCGTAGATATCCAAAGCCAAGATTCCAAGCCTTACAACTATGCAGAATACTTGTCTGAGGTCATTAATACCTCGCTTATTTCCATTAGGAATAACAATCATGCCATCAACTTCAAGCATTATTCTTTGTTCATACATATGATATTATATGAAGGTCGGGCGATGGGACTGTGGGGAGAGGAGTTAAGAATCAAAGAATTGGATAATGATGAAAACTATAGACCAGTTGAGATCTGGACATCCATATGGGATAGTAGATGTGAGAGATCCCACTATTTGTATTTTGAAAAATATTTTATCAAACCCCTATATAAGTTGATTGGCCATAAATCTGATTATAATTTGTCCCTAGAGATACAGAGATTCCTCAGCCCAAAGGATAAAAACCCTGAGGGAAAGGTAAACCATAATTGGGGGGATTGGTATACATTCAAGGATTGTACTGTGATTAGAGTATATGGATTTGAGGCAACTCCATTTTTACTGCCTAATACAATACTCGAAAGGATTGCATAGCTTGATATTGTAAGGCAATTAGCCCATTCAGCCTGCATGCACCTCAAAAGCTATGGAAGGCAAACTTTCATTCCTTCTACTCTATATTTTGGTGACTTTACCATCATTATGTATATAGGGTATGAATCAATTAACAACAAAATAGATTATGATGGCTTTCCATTGGAAAATAAGAGGGAGAAATTTGACCCTAAGCACTTTATTTATGATGCCAAGATCTCACAAAGACTTAAAGGATATGAACATGAGTTCTTCGTAGATGATATCATTAGGAATTGTGATGAAGCTTAAGTGATGATGACGCAAGCTACATATAACAAGATAATTATGGTTGAAGCTTGGAGAAGAGGTAATAATCCATTATATATAGAAGCTTTTCATGAAATACAAGATCCTATGGAGAGAGTTGAACAATTGATCCTACGTGAAGAAGAATTGACTAAGGATGTACCTCTCATAGCTTTTAGAAGAAGAAGAGACACTAGTTCTAAAAGACAAGCCTAGAATGTAGTACCTTTAAGTCATTTATCACCACAACCTACCTCAAAGATGAGCTTCTTAGTTGACACTCCTATTATTATTGAAGATGACATCGAGGAAGAGAAGGAGGTTACACAGATCACCATTCCCACAATTCCCCAGTATGAAGTGCCACTAGAGAGGAGTGTGATCACATTTGAAGCTTCTAATGAGTTGTCTGATGATGTGAGACACCGGGATAGCTAGCAATTCATTGAGGATGATGCATTTTTTCAAACCCTTAAGTTTAAATATTTCATCTATGAGTACAAAGGAAAAAATGACAAGAGAAAAGCTAAAGGAAATCAGCCCTGAGCAAGAAGCAGATGCCTTGAAGGAATTCCAGTGTGAGGTTAATAAAGAAATGGATAACATCACTCCTGAAAGAGGAAGAGCATTGCTACAAGAGGCTAGGGTCATACTTCTTCCAGGGTGGGACATCAGTTCAACCATTGTTTTTTTTATAGTTTCTTGAAAAGAAGGAACAAGGCATTACAATTGACAGATGAGGCCAATGATAAGATATACACTAGATCAAGGCATAATGTCTCTGATAACACTACTTTGCAGATTGTGGCCCTTTATCCACCAAGAAAAAGGCCTTCCCTTATCAATAATCATGATCAAATCTTCGATCACCTTCTAGTACAGAGAGTAGGAGATACAGACCCTATAGAAACTATTGATCTAAATGTGAATGTGGCCAAATTTACCAAAGCTCAAATTCAAAAATTGGTCAGAGATAATAAAGGGTTGAGTAATGAAAATGAGAGGTTGAAACAAGAAGTGATCAACTATAGAGATAGGTTACCTTCCTCCTCAGGGCCTTACTCACCTTTGATTGAATGTGAAAGGAAAGTACTTGAATCAATGTCTGAGACCACATATTGGAAACACATATATCGAATAGTCCATAAAGGGCAAGAGGAACTAAAGAAAAAATTGAAAACCACTATATTCAAAATGGCATATGAACTAGTGTGTAATATGTTTGATGATATGATTAAACTTGTTGATAAAGTCTGGGTTATCCATGATAAGACATATGTAGCTTTATAGGAACACAATAGGTTGTGTAACAAAATGAAAGAGGTGGAACTGCAGATAAGGGCAAAGAAAGGTGAAAATAAAAGTGTACTTCAAGAGTGTCAAGAGCATATGAACGCACATGAAAAATTCCATAACGTACTCACACAAGAATTGAGTGACTTCAATCAGTCACGAAGTATGGATCTGTCGAATTTCTTTGAGGAAACAAACTTAAAAGACCAGGATGTATGGAAGGAAGAGATAGTTCAGTATCTACCAATGGCCCTTGATGCAATTAACAATGAAGATAAGGTGCTCAAGAAAACACATGTGCATCTAGGATGAACCTTTGAACTTGAATATGCAATGAAAGATATCATACACAATGTAGATACGTATGGAAAGATAGGATATATTGAACATGTGTTGAAGGTTAACTTATTCATTGCACGAGCCAAGT
The DNA here is from genome assembly GCA_007115665.2 of Sequoiadendron giganteum. NCBI lineage: Eukaryota > Viridiplantae > Streptophyta > Pinopsida > Cupressales > Cupressaceae > Sequoiadendron > Sequoiadendron giganteum. The sequence goes on along the minus strand of CM021110.1, from coordinate 370,841,536 downwards.
AAGGAGTGACAGGATATCAAAGTTCGATAGTCGTGGGTGCATTATCATGAAGCATGAGTCTTGAATAGGTCTTAGATGATCATGGGTGTTTTCTGGAGATTAACAGATTGCAGTGCATCCACTGATAAATTACTAAAGTTTTTATGTTTATTTTAATCAATTTTTTAGTTATCAAATGATGTAACTGCTTGTGAACGGGCTTGTAACTTGTTGCTTCCCATATAAAAGGGGAAACCAAGGCCCAGTTTGGGATTATCATTATCATCATCAGTAGTAGAAGTAGATAGGTCACATTAGTATTGCATATTCCATCCATCCATTTCTATATCTTAGAGACTTCTATTATTAATGTACATCTCTTGAAGCAATATAATGGGGAAGACTGTTTATAATCGGTGATTTACTTCTAGTGTTCAATTGTTGTGTCAATATTCATTCTTATGTGTTGTTGTGTTGTCTCCAAAGTGGTTCTCTTAAGTTATTCAAATATATATAATTTTTCAGGACATATTTTTTGTTACTGTGTGATTGTTCTTATTGGGTTCTGGTTAGAGTGAAATAAAGTCCTTTCAAGTAATTTATTTTAATTAGTTCCTACCAAGGATTAAAATCCTTTTAAAGTGGTTATTCTGATTGGTTTCCCTTGAGCTAAGAATTAAAAATCATTTCATGCTATTGTAGTAATTTGGGAGGATAACACTAAGATTTATAAAGAAGAGTATAGTAACCAACTAATCTACATGTTTGTACAAGGTGCAAACATCTAAAATTACCCAACAGTTAGAGTTAAGCTAAGGAATAGATCTACCTATTCTACACATTTTCCTCCATCATCACCATCCATCTCTTGACTCCATTCACCCAATAGATTAGGCACTAGTCAAATTTAGAACAATTTTATACAAACTTTACTCATTCATTTGATCCTCAAAACATCTATAGTAGGAAATAGTCATTTGCCTTGCATCTACTTCACACCCACATGCCATTGTGAGTAGATTGCTTAAATTAGAGATCATATTCAAACCTTCAAGTCTGCCTTAACATTCAGGTACACTCGCCTAGGTTTAGTAGAGCCTAAAGAGCACGGGGTTATCAATAATATTCGCCCTGTTTGTTAGCCAAAAACATACTAAGAGACTAACACCCTCTTAAGGTTCAAAACCTGCATTTTGAGACCTAACACATCCCATACTTAATGACTATAGGACTGTGTTTTCCCTGTTTGATGACTAGCATGCTCATCTAGAGCAACACTATACTCCTATAAATTTGTAAAAGCTCTTGGGAGCAATTTTTCTGGAGAAATGCATATTTTTGAGCTTTAGAGAAGAAGAAATAGCATGTGCAAAGCACTTATTTGTAGAAAAGAAACCTAATCTATTCTACTCTACTTATTGATGTAGATATAGGTTACACAAAACCATTAACTGCTTGTGGAAAATAACATCCTTTTTTCAAAAGATGGATCCATACATTCAATTTTTTTAGAGAAGAAAACCATGTGAAGAAGATGATTGAAGATTTAAACTCTAATGCTTCACCTTCCACTAAAATGGTAGCCTTCTCCATAATATCTTATTCTAGTAGATACATGGGCTAATTGGAATGATCTTGCTATCCTTCCTCACATTTTGTTGCATGCATGATTGGATGCAACTCCTTGTCCTTCAAATATCTGATCGGGTAGCCCTCCTTGGACTTTGAAGGTGTCCAAATAATAATGATCCTTTCCTTGCTAGGGCTTGAAGTCATGGTCCTCCAATTGAGGAGTTTACAAAAGAGCTATCACTTTCTTTACATGCAAAAACCTCTTCGTTTAGATCTGTTGTTTTGGGGGGAGTTTCTAAAATAATAAACCTAAAAAAAGACCTGCCAAACTAATTTTCTCTTTTGACCTGCTATCACCAGATCAACAACTCCCTAATGACACCTATCCCCAACAATGATGCCAAAATGATGCGGTTCGCTACAGTCCCAAACATTTAATTAAAAATTTTAAACCAGAGTGGTGTCCATGGCAATATGCGAGAGGGAGAAGAAATCATTTGCATGACATTCTTTTCCTACAAATAGAATTGAAAGGCAATGCATGAAAGAAATTGCTGGAATCAAATATAATCTAAGAGCTTGTAAATGAAAATGCTAGAGTGAAATCTATCTTAAGAAGCATTCAAAGGAAATTTCTAGAAATGTAAATAACAGGGAATGGAAAGATTGTTGGAAAATAAACTATGAAATGAAAACTACAAACAACTACACTACTACTGCTAAAACAAATTGAACTCTATTATTCTATAAAACTCTCCCCCTTTGATTCCTTGATTACAATGAATTTACAAAATTCTTATTCTTAACTAATCCACCAAGAATGTGGATTTGAGATCCTATTTTTAGGGAGAAAAACTAAATCTTCTTCCTCTGATTTCGCTGCCTTCTTTCATGCCACTTTTATTTCAGTCAGATTCAGTCACGAACTGCGCATTTATTTTGGCAAACATCTTCAAATGGTTTCTGGGTTTTGTTCCCCTCGTTTCCAACTTTCTAGATCATTTTGAAATTTTGGATTTCATTGAGAAATAAGGGAGATATCACTATTTTATTGAGACTTAATTTTTAAACTTCCTCTTTTAATGCTTGTTTTTGGAAGTTTTCTGATGTTTCAGAATTTTGTAATTTTATAATAACTCTGGCAATTTGTATCATTCCCAATAATAAAAAAGGTCTCATCTCTAACATTTTCAGCTGTAACTATTGTAATGACGAAAATTGTACTCCCTTGAAGATGGTACAATTTCTCTTGATGTAGATATGATTAATGTTAAAATAAACTTGAGGTTGCCTTGATCTAGTGTTGTGATGTGTTTTACACATCCACATTAGGTCTTGGGCCCTTTTTGAACTAAATAAACC
>CM021110.1:370782134-370829437 GCA_007115665.2 Sequoiadendron giganteum | reverse complement strand
CAATACTGGTTTACAATTTTTGGGCAAACTGGACAGCGAATTAATTTTTTTAAGCTAAATCTTCACTTTCGAGCGCCTATAGCGGCTAAACCATGAGGGATTTGAAGATGATGAAAACTAGTGATTTGTGATGTTTTGTTTATAGATTTTAAATATATTTTTTTCATTTGTTTTGGAATCAAATTGCACTTATTTTTCCATCTCCTTCGAAAACTAGTTTTTTTTTAAATAACAACATTTTTAAGGAGTGACGCTCACCGTATACAACATAATTTTTTTTGTATAAAGGATAAAATTCTAATTTTTTTGAATTTAGATTTATAACTACAATATCTAGCACTTTCATTTGGTTTTATAGTGTTTTATTGAATATTTTTTCCTTAATCAAGTTTTGAAGTCAAACCAATTACAATTCAAACATAGGCAGACCGTATACAACATAACTTTTTCTCTATGTATTGAAATTCAATTTTATTTTTTTAATGGATCAAGGACATCAATACCTAGCTCGAACATATTTTTTAAAATTTTATTTTGATAATCTGTTATTTTTCCACCTGTGTAGAACAAAGAACTTGATTTTTGGTGGAAAACCTATGTTTAATAAAACTAAAAAAACACATACATAATAAAACCAAAACATATTAAAATTATATTTGTTGGGTAGCTCGTTTCAAGGACTACCATGTTCCAGTTGGATCTATGAATTCTCCTCCATTTTCATCATCAACCCGAGCTTCGGAGGGCAAAAATCTGGAGTCTTTTTGTGTCAAAGGGTGGGAAGGTGGGAAAAAGGGAGTTCGCTCGAACCAGGGTTCGAGTGAACCCCTTTTCCACAATGGGAAACACGTGTTCCCACATGAAAAGGGGTTTGCTCGAACCTTGAGTTCGCTCAAACCCCTCAAAACGAATTTTTTTTGCATGGGTGAGTTTTTGGAAGTTTTCCTTCTTCACTCGAATTGTAAACCACTTTTGTGGGTTCACCCAATGCTCAACAAAACACTTATTTAATTCTCGACATATGTTTGATTCTCAAATTTTTAGCACCTTTCTTCTTGGTTGTCATTAAGGTACTGCAAAATCTGTTACATATGCATGTGTTGTTTTGGATCATCAATGATTTCAAAAAAATGAAATTCTAATTCATACCAATATCATTGCGCAACAATTGTTTGTTTCTAAATGTTATATTGTTTTTCATGATCCTTAGAATTAATCAAATGCATTCACTTTCCATTTCAGCTGAATTTTTATTGTAAACAACCAAAATACAATGTTTGTACAATAGCATCACTTTACCAGCATAAAACTACTCTCTTCCAATGACGAGTTTTCCAACCACTTTAACTTATACAAAAACGGTGGAAACGTGTATTCATTGCCCACCATAGCATCTTGTTTTTCTTTAAGATATGAATATAAGATAAGTAAGTAAAATAGATGCAACCATTCGAAAGTTCGTGTTTTCTAACAAGTAATCTCTTTGGAGATAAATAACTAAATATTTATGCTTTCGCTCCCACTATCCAAGAAATTGTAATATCTTGAGTAAAGACAACTAACAATCAATTGGAAGCAATTTACGTCTCTATTTTGATACCGTGATGCACCATTTACTTTTCATCTAAGTGCAACAAGTTTTATTGGCTCGATGGATGTAAATTCATTTTCTGAAAATTAAATAATTTGACATATTTGATAAGCCATTAAGTCAATATTTTAAAAATAAATTACCAAAAAAAAAACTAAAAAACAAAAAACTTCCCCAATTGACCTTCCACAACTCTTCGACTACCCATTGCACACCAAGGTTGCTAGTTTAAAAATATTTTATTGATTATAATACAAGAAGTTAGGTGCACGATCCAATTGGAACCTCTCCTGTTCAGCATTTACCTCAACAACTGCGGGTGGTCAATAAGTTGGGAAAAACTCAATACTTCGATCTGTACAAGTCAAAGTGAGAATTTAAGCTGGATAGGGCTCGCCTAACCAACCAAAACACTATTTGCAAAATGTACCTTAATCTCTGTCTTAGATCCATTCAACATCAGATATATGTTTGCGTGCGAATAAAACTGAAGCCTTTTCATAGTTTTCACCTCTGCGCTGGAATTCTGTTTGATGTCGTCGGACAAACTTAAAAGATTAGGAAACGACTTTGTCCGTGATGTCGGTAATGGAAGGATGAAAAAATAAATGGAATAAGTCATTTACTGTAGTAGGTATGAGGCTGGGGGCTCCACTTTCATTGTCTTCAGAAAAGTTTATATTATGAATTTAAGTAGGCGGCAGTTCCGTACTTAAAAATGCCGCGGACGAAGCACAGGACGGCGACGTGTATACAGCCAGCAGGATGCACGTTAAAAGTGAACGCATTTTTTATTTTTAATCAGCCTAAGTTATGCGCAACTTATGCTTCTTCTGGGTCCTCTCTCAAAGACTTTGAATTGTTCCAAAGTATGCGTAAGTTTCTAATCTCTTCCTTGTCATGGTTGATTTGGTGAATGGAAATGGCGTTTTGCTGCACTTGCCCTGCTTCATTCTCTGATATATATCGTATCACCTATTATTGGTGATAAAGCAGTTTCATAATGGAGTTGTCTGCGGGATTTGTCTTGAAAGTAAGTTGGAAAGCAGGTGTATTCATTTATAAAGGTTTGAGCGGTTCTGATTGTAAGAAACTGGAAGAAACCGTGAATAGTTTGTTGCCGATCATCAGAGAGATATGCAGTTCGAGTTCGGAATCGCCATCGAATTTATCACTGCAAAAGTTTCAAGTATTCTGCGGCAATCTTGCCGAGGGCAATATGCTGGTAGAGAAGTACAAAAGAAGTCACAATCCATTCTCGAAAGTGAATATCAACGAACGCATTAAGAAGCTGGATAAGTCTATCATCGAATTCATTCAAAAAGACCTTCAGGTCGTCATGGCGAGAGCGCAGGCTTATCTCTCCACCCAATTGGAAAGTGTGCTTGGCCTTCAGCATGACATGGCGAATTCGCAGGCTTATCTCTCCACCCAATTGGAAATTATGAATGAAGGAATAGAAGCTGTGCGTGACGAAATGGGAACTGTGCGTGAAGGAATGGGAGCTGTGCGTGAAGGAATGGAAACTGGGATGCAAACTCTGGTGGAAACTATGCATCAAGTGGAAAATAATGTAATGTCCAAATTTGAGGAACAACAAACTGATGTGAGCCTCTGTAGCCCCCCAGATACGCCCAACGGCTTCCTGGGTTTTGATAATCACATAATGAACTTGAAGAAGGTATTGTTGAAGGACGGAGTGAATGTGGTAGCAGTTACAGCCATGGGTGGTACGGGAAAATCCACACTTGCAGCAGCCGTTTGTAATGACAATGATATCAAAGGTAACACCAGCACTCTCTTTATATAAATGTAGCCAAAACATAATCTATCTTAATGCTTCTGAATTCTGTATTACCTTCAATTTGTGCTGGTTCTAGATACAGTTAGAAAAGAGAATGATGGATCATGAGTATGATCCAAAATGGTGACGATAAAAAACATTACATAATCAAATCAGAAATTTATGAATATTGATATCATAAACTGTGAAAAATTCATGTTATTAATTCAGATTTAGACTAACTGTTTGATAAAATATTTGATAGACATTTTTACATTGTGAATTGAATTACAACTACTTTAAGGAATGTTTACTTGAAAAACATTAAATTATCATATTTAATTTTGGTAAGTATCTCATTTTCATCGGATTTATCATAGATTGATAACTTGCATTGGATTTGTGCTTAAAAATAAAGCTGTCATTAACTTGACCCCTACCCTAATCAGTTGAGCACCGATGACTGTGTCGACCTAGCAGCCCTATTGATAATTTACGTTGTTACAAAATCAAAATAAGCCCTTCAGTTTTTACTATATTTGTAACTCCCAAATAAGAAAAGGAATCTTTCTAAGCTTTCTCATGATTTGCAGATTATTTTGAGAGAGTAATATACATTGAGGTTTCAGAAAGCCCAGATCTCCTAATTATTCTGAAGACCATGTGGAGAAAGATTGTTGGTGGTCCAGCACCTAATTTTACAAATGTTCAGAATGCACAGACAGAATTGCAATTGAAAATAAAGTTGAGAAATCAACCAATTCTGGTGGTATTGGATGACATTTGGAAGAAGCCCCACCTGGAAAAACTGCTGTTTGAAGAGAAGCAATACAAGACTCTAGTAACCACCAGAGATGAAGCCGTCATCATAAAGGAGCCGAGGACACACATTTATAAGCTACGGTCGTTGCAACCGCAGTATGCTCTGTCAATTTTCTGTCACTATGCCTTTGGCGAACCTTCCATTCCATCTGGTCGTGATAAAAAATTGGTCGAAAAGGTAGCCTCCTTCTCACAATACCTCAACTATTCTTCGTTTACTTGCTCTCTTGAACTGTATTCAAAGGTTCTGAATTCTTCATTTACTTGTATTCGCGTGCAGGTGCAACAAAAGTGTAATGGTCTGCCACTAGCTCTTAAAGTAATTGGTAGGTCTCTGTATGGTCAGTCCGACTCTGATTGGGAACGAGCTGAGAGAATGCTTTCAGCAGGAGAACCTTTAGAGGATGATCACAAAGAGAGCCTTCTTAATATACTGAAAACAAGCGTCGATGTGCTGGACGATGTAGAAAAGCAGTGCTTCTTGGACCTGGGTGCGTTCCCAAAAAGAAAGACCATTCCTGCAAAGGCACTGCTAGACATTTGGGTTTATTTTCGTCCAATGAAGTCGGACCAAGCCGATACGCTTTTAAGGAAGTTTGCAAATCGCCATTTGTTGGATCTGAAAAAGAATCAAGGGTAAGGATCATTCCTACTCATAGCAAAGTTTGGCCTCATCATATAGAAGCTCAAAACTTCTTCAATGGTTTAGGAATAAATTTATTTTAAGATTCGGGAGTTTAGTATTATTGAATTGCACAAAAAGTCGGACTTCAACATGAGTGGAAGAACATATCTTCATTTGGAGGAAAGCAAGTAGAATCCTTCTTAACTTTCACCTGATTTGTTGTATTTTTAAACCTTGCTGGTAGCTGAAACTTGTTGTGATATATTTGATCAATTTGATTTTCTAGTTTCTGATAGCATAATTTCTTAATAACACGTTTCCCTAACATGTCATGTCAGGACCGCAGAGATTACAGATGACTGCATGGATGGATATTCCTTTTCCCAACATGATGTAATGAGAGATTTGGCCCTGTATTTGGCGAATCAGGACAATGGTATTCATCGTAGGAGGCTATATATGCCTAAAATTAAAAATCACTTGCCTTCAGAGTGGGAAGGTCTTTCATCTAAAGCCCACATTGTTTCCATTCACACGGGTAACTGCTACAGCTGGTCTTTTAGATTGTAATTCAAGTTTGCCTAAGTATTGATAATTTATCACAAATATATATATTTTTTAAATTAATCATAGCATAGCTTTGACTTGCTTTGACTTCCATTTTTGTTGGGAATATTTAGGGGCAATGAAGGACACAGAATGGCCCAAAATGGAGTTCCCTAAGGTGAAAGTTTTGGTTTTATATTTCACTGCAAGTGAATATTGCATTCCAACGTTTTTGCACACAATGAAAAATCTCAAGGTTCTGATAATCCATAATTCTGATGGAGCAAAACGAAGCAAGCTCAGTGGAGTGGCTGGTTTTCAAGAACTTTCTCAACTTAAAACTCTGCATCTCGAAAGGCTGATAGTTCCTGAGGAATGCAAGGTCTTGAAGAGTTTGGAGAAAATATATATGAGTCTATGTGAGGGCCTTGGTAGGGATAAAATGTTCAACTTTCCTGGGCTTTTGGAATTTAATGTGAGCTACTGCATTGATCTTGAAGAGTTGCCAGGACTCTGTTCTTCAGTGTTCCTGAAAAGGTTGTCAGTTACTCATTGCCATCGCCTTGCAAAGTTACCTGATGAGATAGGTAGCCTTAAATCACTTAAGAAAATAAGATTGTGTGAATCACCAGGCTTGAAAGCACTGCCATCCTCCATCTGCGATCTTAAAAAACTAAAAATCCTTGACATCTCATCGTGTATACATTTGAAGGTGAAGAGGGGACAACACTGTGAATTGAAGAAAACTCTTCAAGCAGTAGCCAAACTGCCATCCCTTGAACACGTGATTTGTGATGAGAAGAATGAGCAGCTGTTCAAAAGGACCTTTGGGACCAACCTTAAAGTTCAAGCTGTTGTGGAGCAAGAACCTAATTTGGATTGGCTGGATTTGGAGACGAAATTAGAGTTTTGATGCCTACACCAAACAATGTGTTGGAGGATCTTGACTGTGTACGCTTCTTTATGCTGTGTGCTGGATAGGCTTTTTTCTAGAATAGGATAGAGTAGGTCAAAGATAGTCTATGGGATAATAGACTTTATTGTTTTAGTTTTGCGGCTTGTTGATCTTTTGTTATAAAGCTTAATGATGAGTTCTTTTGTTTTCCTAATCTTCTCCTTTTCAAACAAAATCTACATGGAAGTAGCAGTTAATGTACCTAATTATTTAGTTCAAATGTCACTTTGCACTCTAGAATAACATGTCACTATGAACTGAGAATTTTGATAGATATGTGATACAATATGTTGTGTTTAACTTTTCTATGTTATTACATGGTCTTTGATTATGCGAAATGAAAGTATTTTTTATCTTCCATTTTCAAATAAAATTTATTAGTTGGAGAATTATATACAGTAGCTTTAGGTGAATTGTGATGGCATGAATGTGTTCCACAAATTAATAATTAGTAATTAAATATACTATATAAATGTTTAAATTATATCTTTTGTATTATATTTTATTTTAATAAATATTTTAAAATTATTGTAATGGTAAAATATGTGTATTTATGTTATTTTCTATTTATTTAAGGGGAATACTTTAATATATTTACACATTAATCAATAGTTTAATTTTATGTGTGGTTGGGTTTATTGTGGCTATTACCTATCTCCATACACATATACCTTCACATATTTACTCTCCACCTTATCTCTAGACACACATTCTAGTGTATTCATTCAAATTGTGCATTCATTAAGCTTATGCAAGCACCTATTCCTAAACATTCTCTATCCATATGATTTGACTATTTTCATGTCTTTGGTGATTTTCACTAATGTAGGATTTGACCCTATGATTATAGATTTGACTCTCAATTTTAAAATTCAAATTCTAGTTTTTGTGTCTAATTTTTTTTATCATATGACTATAGATTTGACACCTAAAATTTTAAAATTCAAATTCAAGTGTTTTTTATTAAGGAAAACACTTTTGATTGGAGCTATGAACTCGAGAGGGTTTTGAAAGGACCCCAAAACCTTGTACAATAAGAAAGGCTACAATAGCATTAAACAAGAACCCACAATGAAACTAGCTATAAGACAAGGCCCCAACCAATCAAATAGCATAATTACATCAAAGGGACAATCAAAAATCAGTCAAAGAGGTTTGAAACCAAATTTAATCAAAGAACTCTGAAGTGAAGACTGAGTCGATTGACTAACCCTACATTTCTTTGAAGAACCAATCTCAACTAAAGGAAAAGCATTTGGTTTACTTTTTTCCTTAAAAGGAGATCCCCTCAAATTCCTTGCGGTACCCAATCCTTACCTAAATTGAAAGAAAAATCAAGAACCAAAGAACACAACATCAAGCTTATCTTTTAAGGAAGACCCATTTGTTTTTCCTACAGAGCTTACAATTGTGAAACTCAAATCATTTCCACCCAAACTAGTCACTAAGTTCTTTTGACTAGAAAAAGGAAAGATCCTTCTAGACTAAATATGAAGCTTTTGTTGCTAAGCATTTCATAACTATCGTGACATTGTCAATAACTAAAAACAAACCAAGAGCATTAGCAACATCTTTTATGATCCTTTCATCCCAATATTCCAAGGGAGACCTAGGAGCCGTACCCAATTGGGACCTCATTAGAAAAATCCTTGAAAGCATCGAAGGAGTAGTCCATCTTTTCAAAGAAAGGGCAGATTTGCTAAAGAATCTTGGCCCACCTTGCAAGATACACATGCTCTCCTCAAGGGATTGGAAGGAGAAAAAGAAAAGCCCATTGGACATTGCAGCCACACAAAACTGACCAAAAAAGCCCAGCTATGAACAGCATCAACATTCGGAAAAGAGCCTGAGAACCTCCCAACGTGAGAATTCGTCATGCGAGCAGAGGCTTTGTCAACCAAGGCATATGGAATGCTCAACAGGAAGCAAGAGCCCTCAGAGGCTAAGGAAGCTTCACCCCGAAAAGAAGAATCAGGCACAAAATCGACGGTAAAAGCCTCAGCCGGCATGGAAAAATCACAAGACACAAGTTCAACAGAAAGAGCTTCGACCAACACATTAGGCATAGGCTTGGCGAAACCCTCCACCAAAGCCACTCCAATACTAGGATCTTGCAACAACGAAAGGACAGGAGGGATATCAGAGAACCCAACATCAACAGAAGGTGCCTCAATAGAGGCTTTACCCTCCCCAACTCCAAGCTTCAGGGAACCCACGCACAGCGAAACCCCATTGGGCATACGGCACCATCACAAACAGTCCCCGCATTCTCAAACCCTTCCTCAATGGAGTCCTTGGTTGGAAGAATTGCCTGGGAAAGAAAACCCTTTCGCAAGCTCAACTCAAGACCACCATTCAAAGTCTCGTCGGGATCCGCAAACGCAGAGGAGACAAGATAAATATCCTTCAATCTGGCCTCCAGCAGAATGTCCAGAAGGATCTCATCCCTTTCCACGCCCTAGAAATCCTCCCAATCCTCGGCATTTTCATCATCTTTGTCATCTTCAGCCTCTGCATCATCTAAAATTTCCTCGCCCGCGAAGTAAACGAAACCCCTGCCTCACTCCCACTCGTGCTCCCGTTCGCTCCTGATCGACTCTTCAAATTCAAGTGTTGACCAACTCTCGTCCTTTCTTGCCTAAGGCCAACCAAAAATGATGAGTTGGCATCTCATGAGTAGATCACTCAAATTATGGTGCAGAAAACTCTAAACATAAATAAAAAAAGAAAAAATCAATTATGTATGGATGATCCTTTATTACAGCTGTTAATCTCCCACCCCAATTGTGGAAAGATGCCAAAAAATTTAAGTGGATTCTCTATACAATGGAGAGGTGTTTCTGACCAATCTAGTGACACTTGGCATTCCTTGTGGTGTGAAAGTTTACTTTTTGCTCGAGGAGATAGACATTTATCGAAAGGGAATGAGCATGGCTCTATCAAAGTCGAATCAAGGAGATTGGGTGCATATTAGTCATTCTTGCTATGGAGGCAAAACTAACCACTAGTAAAAGAGGATAGCATGTTGTTGCTTTCATATTCCGGTAGAGTAGCTTTGAGATTTGGTTTCATAGAGTAGTGTTGTATATGCTTTGATGCTATTTATTAAATACCATGATATATGTTGTGCATTGTAACTGTGAGGCTATATCTATATTAGAGTTACATCTATATTTTCACATATTGTAAAGCAACGATTGAATCTTTCATAGTCGGGGAATGACACAGAGGGACTTGAGAGATGTATCAAGCATTGAGATCCTTGTAAGAGATGGTAGAATTTTTAGTTTTAAGTAGATAGCCAGTGGCTAAGAATGATGATTCGAGTAGGATGATTTTTTATGCTTGTAGGACGTACAATAAAGTCTATTGATAACTTGAGATGTATTATTTTATAAAATCCCAACAAGATGTGTTCAAGATGATTTTTTTTTGGGGATAGTTTTCAATGAATGGAGTTGTGGGTTGAAGTTTTATAAAGGTGTTTGTATTGTTCTCCAAAGATTTAGCTTGAGGTTGATCTTAAACATTGACTAATTTATGTAGGGTGGTTAAGGTGGGAGAAGCTAATCTCTCGACAAAATGGCATGTCTTAGACATGATAACATAACACCCCATCCCTCATACGATCGCATCATTGTGATATAAGATTGACAGACGAATGTTGACGGACATTTAGGCATGTGTCATTTGGAGTGTTGCCACATGTCTTGTCACTGAAAAATGTGGCAGCGTCAACAAGTTTTAAAATTACTAATTTGGAAATCCCAAAAAGCCAACATTGTCATTTTGGACATTCACATTTTGAAGGTTGTTGGGGAGCTCAAAAGGGAGTTGCAAGCGTTTGGAGGTAGAAGCAGAGCAACCATTCCCCCTACAAAAATGCATGTGACAGGCATAGGAAACTACCTAGCAGGTATGTATATCTGCTAGAAATATATGTCATTTTGCCATTTTGCCTAGGGACTATGTAGAATTGAATGGGTATTCGTTGTGAAAAGGGGTATTCATTAATGGGTTTCCAAGCGTTTTCCTTGTAAAAGGGGGTTTTCATTTGATATGCAAAGTTGTTTACGTGCTTTTTTGTTGAGGGTTTTTTAATTTTGTGATTTTAATGTTCACGCCAATACTTTTTGAGGGTGAAAAATGAAATATGGTGAACCCACTATGGAAATCCAACCTGCATTTATTTTCTACAATTGAAATAGAGAAACTATCTAAATGACGAAGAATATATTTAACCAAGTTGGAAAAACACAATGTGGGTTCTGCAATTAAATGATATATTTTTAAAACCACATAAAGCCCATAACAGTGCCATTTTCAACATTAACATTTTGAAGGTTGTTGGGGAGCTCGAAAGGGAGTTGCAGGCGTTCAGAGGCCGAAGCATAGCGGCCATTCTCCCTACCAAAACACATGTGATAGGCACAGGTAGCTAGATAGCAAGTATGTATATCTGCTAGAAATATATGTCATTTTTCCATCCTGCCTAAGGACTGTGAAGAATTAAACGAGTATTTGTTGATAAATGGGGTATTCATTGATGGGTTTCCAAGGGTTTTCATTTGGCTTCAGTGTGTCGAGGGTTTTACAACATTGTGTGGGTTGGAGGTTTCATATATCATGTACTCGTGCCTCCCACTATGTTTTCCAACCTGCAATCATACTATGCATGTATATTTGGATCATATGAAGAAATTGAAACACAATTTTTAGTCTATGTTTAAGACTTGTTATAAATTTTGAAGGTGCCTTTCATTACATTCATACTATCTAAATAAAAAAATCTTTTCAAGACATTCATACTATTTTGTAAAATTCTAAATTGCAAAACATAGGGTGCTATGAAACTTGCAACCCACATTATGTTTTAAAACCCTTTACAAGTAACAACCCAATTAGTTAGCCACCCCTCACCTCAATTTGGTTTGTTTTGTGAATGTCTTGAGAACCTTTTGTTTTGCAAATAATAAGAATGTAATGAAATTGAAAAGCACTGGGTACTTTGAAACCTGCAACCCACATAGTGTTGTAAAACCCTCTACACATAACCACCCAATTGGTTAGACACCCCTCAACTCAATCTGGCTAGTTTTATGTATCCCCCACCTACAACTCCTCTATTTTCTCTCCACCACTTAGCTTTGAACATACAAAATGAAATATATGGCAAAACGCATTGGGTTTTTCCAACTTGCAATTATATTTTGTACTTATTTTTAAATCATATGAAGAAATTGAAATGCAATTTTTAGTGTAAGAGTTGCTATAAATTGTGAAGGTGAACTTCACTACATGCTTACTATCTATAAAACTAAATGTTTTCATTACAATCATGTTGTCTATATATAATTGCATGTTGTAGAGGATGGGGATCGATTACTCAGAACCCCAGGTCATGGGAGGGTCTAGAACAATAGGCTACCTTGAACTACCTCGAGCTAATGGGATGTTTCATGAGAGTTTAGAGTTTAGAAGTTGAAAGGAAGAACATCCAGGTTGGTGTTGTCCTTTAAAAAGATCAAATGTTTCAGGAAGTTAGGTGAGAAAGTTTCTAGAGTCTAGATTACAACTTAGGCAACTTGCTGCCAAAGGACTACAATGCGGGACATGGACGATAATGAGGTGCACTGGCGTCTCAGTGGGGCACTGGCATCCATACAAACAAAAAAGTGTAAAGTGTAGTCATAAATCAAGGGAAACTTATTAGCAACATAACGGGTATAGTTTAATGTAATTGTGAAAACATAAAGGAATAAAAAAATATAATATTGAGAAAAAACTAAGATTAAGTCTAACTACGAAATGACAAAGAAGGGTAAGGAAAGTGCACCTTCCTATCCATGAGTTGATATCTTCAAGGTCTTCACTCGATGAACAACCTACACACACAATAATGAGAAAATGTTGGGGTCGTGTTTAGAGGATTGCCACAGTCAGCCCCTTGCTTTGGTGTTTCCACCTCCATAAAAAGCCAATATAGCAATGATTGGAGAAATGTGATAAATAAAGATATTGAAATAACAATACCAAGCAATATGTTGAACAACAATATGCTACGATATTAAAATGATAATGCAAGAGAAAAGGAGGATGGAGTAATATCACCTTCAACCATGTGCACTCAAGGAAAATGGGAGAAGGAGTGAGCTCACAAGCTTTCAAAGATTGATGTTTCTATAACAACGAAGAGAGTGAGCAAGAAAATACCAACTTGTAGCTTCAATGGAGGTGGTAGAACTTGAGAATGTTGTGAGAAGAGTGTAGAAATGAGAATGATCAAGTGGAATGCCGAGAATATGAGTTGAATGAATGAGGTAGCAATTTGAAGGCAATAATGGAGGCAAAGGAGCTATTCAAAGTCGGTCAAAGGAGTAGGCGACATTACACTTCACGTCTAATGGAGGAGTGTAACACCTCTATAGATTCCAAAGGTAGAAATCTTGTTAGGATGGCAATGCACTGCATAGACGTCCACGTGCTACGCTAGCATCCTAGATAGAATATCCCCCACCAACATGAAAATAGGTTGCTAAGTGGATGGAAAATGGATGAAGAACATGGAATTGCATTATTGGATTAATTTTCTAAGGTAGGGGGTATGTAAATGTGGACTTTGCAAGGGGTGCAAATTCACACCATTACACTTTTCCCCCACTTTAGCAAGCATAAGTATCAATGAATGCACAGTAAAGTAGAGTGAAAGTTGAGAAATGTATACCTAAACTGTCGAGGAAGCAAACTGTAGTCTAACACACTCAAATTCATAGGAAGAGGAGATGGCTCCATAGGTACTCTATCCTAAGGAGATTGAACAAATGTGTTGTAGGACCTTAGACCTACAGAAGGTGAACAAAAGGATCTGTAGGTGCTCGGTCCTATAGAGGAGGCACCACAGGTGCTCGGTCCTACAGAGGAGGTGCCACAGGTGCTTAGTCCTGAGGGAGGCCAGATGTGAAAGGCTCCATAGAGTCTGATAGGCCCTTACAAGTGCTCAGTCCTACAAGGAAAGCTCAAGGTATTCGGTCCTCCAAGCCTGATTAAAAAAGTAGCTTCACAAGTGCTTGGTCTTGCAAAGCAACATGTTAATCCATAGACAAAACACATTAGATAGAAAAAAGTGTAACAACCCTAGTGTTCAACTCAGTAAATTTTCAATGTTTTCACCTCAAGTGAATAAACCATGATGTCATAACATAGCAATTAAAATCTTTCTTTTCCATAATGTAAATTACATGCATATTTGAAATACACACTATTTCAAACTTCCATTGCATTTCATTATAATTTCACAAATCTTTCCATAACATAGATTTCATGTTGAATAACTCAAGTTTATCATTCATGATTACATCCTTCCATATAAATGGGTACATGATACATACATATGTAGCTCTCCTGAGATTTATTGGCAATATATATACAATTGGTCCTGGTGTTGCCACATTGGTGCATACATTCTAGATGTCCTCATTCCCTGGTGCATACACTCTAGTTGTTCCCAATATGGGTGCAAACATCCGCAAACCTCAGCCACTAACTGATGAGGAGAAGCATCACTCAAGCACTTTTCTACCAACCACAGACTCAATGTGGTCCCTCGCACATCTACCACATATGGTAAGATGGCCCTACCCTTCAACGAAGAGATTGGTTGGTAAAACCCCATAACAATAGCCTACCTGAGCTTAGTGTTGCGCAATCCATAACCTAATAATACTATAGCTACACCTATGAGTATGAAAATCTCAAACTAGAATGCTTAAAAGGAACACAATAGATTGATAGTGCAACCAGTGGAAAATTACACTACTTTGGCCAAAGTATTCTCACCCAGTTCTTCAAGTGGTAGTCATCATACTCACATACACTACCATAGCATGGTTTGGATTATGACCATTCATATAGTATGCATAGATAATTTCCTTCCATAGATGATCATTAACCTCAGAGACAACCTATTCCCTTTTTGAATCACAAAGATACTTCTCTCAAGTATCCACATATACAATTTATTCCCCTCATTAGATGATCTAATCCCAAGAATAACCTATTCCCTTCACCAAACAATCTAATCCTAGGAATAATGTAACGCACCACCACGAAACACAAGAGGACAACACATCTAAACTATGATAACACCACAATTTTTTTTTAAATGCAATAACAAGAAATGTAAATCATATCTAACCATAACATATAAGCTAAACTAAGTCCTCCAAGGTTCCATGATTGCATTACGAACAAACCTACTTAACAAGATCTAACATACATCATGGATTAACTAACTACAAGTGTTCATTTTAAATCCATTGCATTAAATGAATAAACACATACATCTCCATACGTGACTTCAGAAACACAATCATTAAAGAACCAATGAGTACAAATACGATTTCCTTTACATGAGGGTACATCATTACATTGTTACAAGCTTACATCAATGCTTCCCTTAATACAATGGGAAGAATACAAATCAATTACATTCCATGATAAAAATGATAACCAAGTTCAATACATAACATAAGCAAATGTCTCCTCGAACTGATACAAGATCTAGAATCTGCTACATGAGGTACGTCCTCCATGCTCATGAACAATAGGAATGGAAACCCAATGGAGGAAAAAGCACAATCCACCCAACCATGTGGAACCTAAGGTCCATCCCCCATGCTAGGAGATAACAATAAGGTCCCACTACATAAAGCAATCAAGGCTAACACAAAATAGACTAAACATGGCTCCAACAAACACAGTACAACATGAACATCACATATCAAAGACACCACTTCTAGAGGCACACACACAACAAAGGGGAAAACATGACTAGGGAATGCTAGGTTTCTATAGGGAAGAGTGTCATCACATAGCTTGATATGAGTTACCCATGCAGATCTTCCTAGGCCACGAACCCCATCCTGGGTTACCCTTTTGACCTATTTCAATCCTTGGCCCCACAAAAACTCATGCAGAATCAACATACCTTTCATGAGGACAAGGAATTTGATCTTTCCATTCCAGGCCTTCTCAACTCATCTCAAGCCTAAATGAGCACTTGAGCCATGAGTGAGACTTACCAATATCTTGATTAATATGAAAACTACCCAACCCCCTTATTCATTAATTAGGTTATCACTGAATTAAGGAATACTCAAATGGGTTACCTTGGACCACTTTGGGCTTCAACCCCCATTGATATCCACTCCCCCTACTAGCAACTAGAAGACCCAACACATCAAACAAGGTAAAGCCATCTTGCACACTGAACTAAACCACAAGCAACACATATCCAAAGCAGGGCATGGACCCTCTTGCTCACAAATCACAACCATAATGACAAGTAAACAGTGCAAGGCTAAAGACCCTCTAGTACACAATCCAAGTATAAAATCAACCACTTTCAAAATGGCAAAATCATAAAACCAATACTCAAGCTATTTTCCCCAAGCCTCTAGAAGTCTCTCAATAACCATTTGGCACAAAAAGCTCCCTCCATAAAACAATAACCAAAATCAAGTCAAAAAAAAATCAACCACAATAATCAATAGTAAGATCAACCAACAGTATATCCAAGGGAGACATTATTTGCACATTTTATAAACTCATTACATAATCCCTAATGTTACTTAATAAGCCCTCTCATAGAATAATACCCAAATGTCGATGGTATCAATCAACCAATTTACAATTTGATTATTGGAGAATACGACGAAATCAACATTTTAAAAGAATATCAACTTAAGTCCTATTATCCAAATATATTTATCCTAATTATGTACTAAGTAGATAAAACTCATTTAATTTAATTTAATTTACCAATACATTTAACTTAATTATTTAAAACAAGCACTTAAATAACCAATACAATCATGAAATCAACATATAAGAACAAATCATCCATTACATGATTATGAACGAAATCCACATTTAAAAGGGATCATCTCATCTCATTGATCATTTAAATAAATCCTTCCATCACCTAAATATACTAAAGTCAATTTATTTTCTTTTCTATTCAATTTTCTAATTTATTTACCTACAAATCAATTTGTTACAAAACAAATATAATCATTTTCACATACCATAATGTAAATATGTCTATTATCAACTAAATGCAGTTTATTTGGTAAACACACACACACATATAAATTTATATATATATATATATATATATATTTTATAATCAGAATGCAGTTTATATTACAAAACCATAATCGAATGATAGTACAATAAACATACATAAACATACATATACATACATACATACATACATACATATATATATAACCAAATGTTGAATTAGAAACATATAAATTTCCTTCGAATCACACATAGAGAAAAACTATCAAATACACCATAAAGCTTTTCATCAAATTTATCATAGGCATTGACAATTGTATAAGTATAAAATTGAATTTCCAGTCACAAGCAGAATTGTAGAAACTAATTACATAGCATTTGGACACATGATACAGAGGAGGCACACTGCATAAGGAACAACTAACAATGGCAAGGCTCTTAAATCGTTTTCCCAGTATTACAATGTGCATCAAGCTGAAATATATGCATCGAATAGAAGAGAAAAAAACAACATACACAAAACAACGAACTACACAAAATCGATTTGCTACAAGATAATAAATCATCAAACTAATAAATCAAGATATACCAAAAAAAAAATGCATTGAACTCTAGCCATATATGATTTCCATCGGTTGTGGACACAACCCACCATCAATTGCGTTTTATAAGGAATCACAACATGCAAATGAATGAGATTGCAGTGTGGAATTAAGGGAAAAATAGAAATTATCTATCAAAGAAGACACGAGCAGACCTAAGGTGTCAGTTAGAGAGAAAAATTTGCAACACCAAGAAGAGTATCACTAGAAGCAGTAAAGGCATAAAATTCCATAAGGTAAACTTTCCCATCGATTGCAACAAAAATCAAAGTCCTCTATATGGGTAAGTGCACCAAGATGGTTCCCAAAAAGGGGACTTAAGTGGACACCTTTTTTTTTAAATTAGGAAATACTGACCTTGGATGTGCAATTGAGGATAATTACACTCAAAATTTTGAGATGGAATAAAAACAAGGATCAAAGTGCTATGAGTCTACTTTCTAAACTACTAATTTATTTTTACAATGGTTGAGATTAAGGGGTTCAAATGAGGGATGTAGAAAAATTGGTGTTGTTTTTGTCAGAAAAACATAACATAGCAACTCTTGTACAACCCTAGCACGGTGTACTTTTTTTTAGTATTTTTAAAATCACTATGGTCAGAAGTTAGCTAACAGTATGTAGTTGATGCATGATTTTTCTAATAATTTTTTAATGAATATTTGATTTTTACTAATTTTCGAAGTGGACACTTCTTGAAAAATAGAATTTTGGCCGTGCTACCCCTACAAATTTTGGAAAATAATTGATTTTTTTTCAAATTTTTTTTTTATAGAATGGAGTCTAGTTTCTAAAAGTGTAATTTATTTGAAATTTCGATGAGCGATTAATTTATAATGAAAAAAATACCAAACACTGCTTTTTGGCAAAAAAGAGACATACAAACAAAAGAAATTATGGATGAAAGGCTTAACATTGTTAGAAAGTGAAAAAATTTACATCATTGGATAGCTAAGAAAGAACATAACATTGCCCAGATGTTTGATTTGTTTGATATTGAACCACGTGTAATCCTGACGGTGAGCATGAACTTGATTATGTGAAATATTGTAGAATTTGCAAAAACACATCTCTGGTCATTGGGAATGCCCTCCAAGCCTTTGGATCGGTATTCCAAGGAAAATACGAATCCTAAAGCTTGGGGATTCCCAAAGAAAGATATAACATGAGCGCATTATAATGCAATGCCTTCGCATTATATCTCAGTTTTGACATGGTATTTTGTTTCTACGGGAAACATGTCAACCAAGACATAACGTGAGTGCATTATAACGCGCTCGCATTATGTCTTCCTTTATGTTAAGTGCCACTCTATTGAATGTATGTTGATATATTTGTATGCTTGTATGTATGCATGTATGCATGCTTGTATGTATGTATGTATTTATGCATGTATGTAATAATGCATGTATATTGTATGTATGCCTATATGTATGTAAGATTGTATCGACACATGTATGTATGTATGCTTGTATGGATGTAGGATTGTATGTACATATGTATTATGCTTGTATTTATGTAAGTATGTATGTATTTACGTATGTCTTTAGAGGGAGGGAGAATTTTAAGAGAGAGTCTGGAGAGAGAGAGAAGGGTTGGAAGTGCGAGTTTAAGAGAGAGGGAGTGGGAGAGAAGGGGTTGGAGTGAGAGGGACTTAGCTAGGTAGAGTGGGAGCGATAGAGGGAGGGGGAGAGAGAGAATTGAGAGAGAGGGAGAGAGAGGGGGGGGAGAGAGATAGAGAGAAAGAGAGAGTTATGTAGGTAGGGTGCCAAAGGTAGACTTGAGAGTGTGAGGGGGGAGAGAGAGACAGAGAGAAAGAGAGAGTTATGTAGGTAGGGTTCCAAAGGGAGAGACTTGAGAGTGTGATGGGGGGGGGTGAGAGGGAGAGACTTGAGAGATAGGTAGTGAGAGGGAGTGTGAGAGAGAGGGAGTGAGAAAGAAAGGGAGTGTGAGTGAGAGACCTGAGAGAGGTAGAGGGTGTGGGATGGAGTGATCTGATAGAGGTAGAGAAAGAGGGGGGTGGAGTGAGAAGGAATTATCTAGGTAGGGTTGGAGGGATAGATAGAGAGAGGGGAGAGAGAGAGAGGGGAGAGAGAGAGAGTTACCTAGGTAGGTTGACAGAGGGAGAGACCTGAGAGAGAGGGGGTGGGAGGGAGAGACATGAGAGAGAGGGGGAGAGAGGAAGTGGGAGAGAGTGGGAGGGACATAGAGAGAGATGGATAGAGGGAGCGAGAGAGGGTTGTAGGGATTGATTGAACGATAGGTACGCATAAAGAGGGAGAGGGTAGATAAAAGAAATTAGAGAGGGTAGGAGAGAGGGAGGGAGGGAGAGGTGAGATGTATAGATAGAGAGAAAGTGATAGGGGTTGAGGGTATAGGGTTGATGGTAGAGGGTATTGGGTTGAGGGTATAGGGTAGAAGGTTTAAGGGTTTAGGTTGCCATAGAAGTTGTGAGTTGGAGTCTTGTGAGACCTCCCTTCATCAGTGCTATAGCTGTGGTGACTTTTCCAGGTTTGTTTCTTGCATTCTCCCTTCATTGGCCTTGAGAGCCTTTGTGTGGAGGTGGTAATGCTTCACTTCTCTTTTTGTGATTGATAGAGTAGCTTTATCTTTTGCAGTGTTCATTGCAGTTCTTTCTATCTTCTTTATCCTACTTTCTACTTGTTGCTTTTATGGTTGTCCATGGAGGTGGAAACACCAAAGTGGGGGTTTGACTGAAGCAAACCCCTATACAGCTCCAAAAATTTTCCCTTTTTCTTGTGTAGGTGAACATGTGCGTGGACCTCACTGGCGAGCTGACATTTTAGCGAGTTAATATTTGTCACCCTAGTTTTCATCTACTTATTTTATCATTTCTGCATTTACTTTTCATACTTTATTATTCTATTTACTTAATTAAAATCAATTAGCTAGGCTATCAGTAGGTTTCTAGTCTTTTCCTTACTATATTTTGTATTTTCTGTCTATAGGATGCTAGCGTGCTAGAAAGACTCCAGCATATTGTGCTATCATCCCAAACCCGCATTGTTTTCCTCAAACATAGAGCTATCTGAGGTGCAGTTTAGACTCCAAAAATAAGCTCATCTAGCCCCAATTATATTTTCAAGTCTATAGAGTGACACAAGCACTTGAGAGTGCTCTTCATTCTCGATCCTCATCCCAAGACACCCATTAGAGTGAGGTAAGTTAGGGTAGCCCTCTGCTCTCATCTCTCTATGACTTGGAGCCTTGACATGGTTGGTCCCACTCTCTTACATATATGTACATATCTACATGTATTCTTTTAATGTACATACAAATTTATGTAAAGATACCTATTCACAAAACCCAAAGACTCAAAGATTCAATCATGACAACCTTATCAAAAAATTAGAGAATCAAGGACATTTTCTCAAGAATTTATCACAAACCATGAATGCTCCTAATAGAAATCATGATCTTTTCTAATGCAAACACAACATGTCTAAAGGATGACTTACCAATATCTCATGACTATTACTTGACTCAACTATACTTAGAAGTGTGTGTGTGTGAAAGCTCAGTTAGGTTTCATTAAGGGTTACCCGACCAATCACTTCTCCTGAGTGATACTTTCCCTCCCTTATGGAGGATTGAATCTATCTCTGCAACTAGCTTAGTGTAACACCAAGGTAGTTAGAAGTTCAAAGTAAATCCACATGCATCATAACACATTTGTATCAAAAATGCATTAGAATTTTCATATTGAAATACATAGCTTTCCACTAATTTAAAACATATTCATTCTTTTAAAATCAATAACATCTTAAATTGCATATTCACATATTTCATTTACCTAACATATTGAAGTCACAATTTGCATTCATCATCCTATTTTCCCATGAAGGTAAAAGTAACGTATCAATAAGATGGGGTGTAACATACTTCCCCCCTTGTGAATCATCATCCTTGATGATTTAAAGCACTTTAAATAGATAGATAAGGTCAGATAAAGGTTTTACTTACCATTTCCAAATCATGTAAGAATTATAAAATAATCTTCCCTCGTAACACCACTCCTTGCAATCTCTTCCTTCTTGGACTTTGCATTGAGTGACTCTTGCTAATACATAGGGAGAACTTGTGTGCTTCACACATACTTTCTCTCTCAAAGAGCTTATGCATTGAAATCATAATACCTCATATGTACATGTCAAGTACAATAATAACTGTATACCACATGACACTTATCTCACAATGACTAGAAAACACAATCTCATTGGCTAATGAATTTATCCTTAGTCTAACCCATGTAGGAAAAGGAATGTTGGCACATTGTGTACTACATCGTGGGTTGCATCCTTCCCTTGGTATTTACACCATTGGACAACTCAGAAGTCGAGACCGTCTATCATTGACCCAATCATTTTCCTTAAGCATAAAATTGCTTCCTAATTTAAAAATTTTATCAACCAAGTTTTTTTTCCTTGATCCATTCGATCTTCTATTCCATTTTACAACCTTTCTGGTCTAAGGTTAACCCTATTTCTTAGCCTATTTCAACTTAATAGTGATTTAACCTTTATTCCAATAATAATGGACCAAATTTCATCGATATAAGTATTCTTCAAATCCTCCATGATTTGGTTTATCACTTTTGCCTATCTGGCTATAATATATTGAGCATTCGTTCAATTGAATTTCTCACAAGATGATCATTGTTTACAAAAAACCTTATATTATTTTTCTTGTTCCTCTCTAAGATAACCTTCTCAGGAACATAAAGTGATGAAGGTGCAACTTGAGACACAGAAAATAACACACACAACCAGAGATTATTATTAATATTCTGAGTGTGAAAACCTTACATGCAGAGGATCTCAAATCCTCAAGTTCTGCAATACATGCAAAATTACAAAGACTACCAAAATTACCCCTTCTCTTACTGTGCGCTCTTTCCCCCAAAAAGCTACCAAAACAAATTAGAAACCCCCCAAAATAAAAAACCCCCCACTCATTGGAGCCAAAAACCACCTTTGAATAATGAATTTTGGCAGTTTGGCGCCCAAATTTACAATTTGAAATTCAAAAATTGAGTCATAATTTGAAAATTGGCAATTTTCCAAAAATTGACCAACTTCCGGAAGCCATAACTTTTGATCCAGGACTCCATTTTTCGAACTGTTTTAACCGTTGGAAAGGTCTCGAGGTGAAGAATGCATTAAGAACTAGCTTTGCTAGTTTTGACAATTTTTGGGCCCATACGGGACCGTTTAGTGCCTCAAACAGGGCTCAGAAGAGTTTTCAGGGCAAAAAGCAGAAACTGGAACTCAAATAACTTTCAAACTAGGAATGATCTTGACCCGATTCTTTCGCCAAAGCGCTTATTTTTCTGTCTTGAAGCTTCCCTAAAATTTATACCTTCGCACGCCTTGAAATTCACACCTACTAAAAACAACAGTTGAGCAGAAAAAGCAAAAAAGCAGTTTTGAAAGTTGAGAATTCAATTTCGAAGAAAAGGGTATCCAGAAATGCAAAAACATCTACAAAAATCTAAATGAAAGTAAAGATATTTTTGGGTGATGTAGGATTTCCCTTGCAGCACTGGATGCTCCTGCATCAGACACCTAGGGTAATTTGAGAAGTGACCCCGTCACGTCTCAGATGGTTGAGGAAAACCCAAACGGTCAACCTCTACCTTAGACAACGAGGATGAATCTTCCATAGGCCTTCCTCTCCACTTCACCAGATATTCTTCATATTGCCTATTTTTGGTACTCCTTCCCACACGGCTATCCAAGATTTCTTCAATCTCCTCCTTCTCTGAAGTAGGTGCTGGAATGCCACATTGTTCTATTGCTGATACTTCCTCTGCACCACCATCATGATACTCTGTCAAATCTGCAATGTTGAACATAGGGGAAATGTTGAATCCATCTGGCAACTCTACTTCATATGTGTTTCCTGAATCATGCCTCTTCAAAATTTTACAAGGACTGAACTTCTTCATCTTCAACTTGTTATAGGTTCCCACTGGAAACCTTTCTTTCCTCAAGTGGATGATCACTTCATCACCAATCTAAAACTCCTTATACCTCCTCTTCTGATCTGCCTTAGCCTTATACTGCATATTCATCTTGTTAATATGTTCTTTTACCTTCTCATGCATATTCTTGATGTGCTCTGCAAAATCTTTGGCTTCAACACTTGTCTTCTTCTCTTGGTCCATCTTTCTTAGTTCTGGAGCAGTCTTGGGACTACCTCCATACACAATCTGGAATGGTGATCTACCAGTGCTTCTATTGATAGAATTATTGTAAGAAAATTTTGCTTGGGGTAAGATCAAGTCCCATCCCTTGGGTTTATCTCCTACCAAGCATCTAAGTAGGTTACCCAAACTTCTGTTCACAACCTCAGTCTTCCCATCAGTCTGTGGATGGTGTGCAGAACTGAACTTCAACTTTGTTTTCAAATTCTTCCACAAGGTCCTCCAAAAGTATCCAACGAATTTGGTGTCACGATCCGAGACTATACTCTTTGGTAGACCATGTAGCCTCACCACCTCTCTGAAGAACAAGTCAGGAATGTGGACTGCATCATGGGTCTTCTGGCATGGGATGAAATGTGCCATATTTGAAAACCTATCAACTACCACAAATATTGAATCATTCCCTCTCTGCGTCCTTGGCAAACCAAGAACAAAGTCCATACTTATATCCTCCCATGGCCTCTCTCGTATTGGTAAGGGCTAATACAACCCTATATTCTGGCTCACTCCTTTAGCCATTTGACATACCCTACACCTCTGCACAAACTTCTTCACATCCTGTGATAATTGAGGCCAATAATAATGCTCACTGATAATGGCAATGGTCTTATCCTGACCAAAATGTCCTGCCATTCCTCCACTGTGCTTCTCCTTTATCAGGTTCTCCCTCATGGAACTCCTTGGAATACACAATTGACTTCCCTTAAAGAACATGCCTTCCTGAATTATGAAATCCAATCACCTTGTCCTATCAACTGTAGTAGGCTCCTTGCAAGCTTTCCAAGCCTCTCCAAAATTAGGATCTTCTGAATACAATGTCTTGAGTTCACCGAACCCAACTACCTCAATCTGCATTTTTGTCAACAATGTATGGCTCTTACTTAAGGCATCTGCAACCCGATTTGACTTCCCACTCCTATGCTTTAAAACAAAGGTATAACTTTGCAAAAATTCTACCCATTTCATATGCCTCTGATTTAATTTTCCTTGACTACTTAGGTACTGTAATGCTTGATGGTCAATATACAAAAAAAATTCCTTCGCTAACAAATAATGTCTCCATTTGTTTAATGCTTGAACTATTGCGTAAAATTCCTGATCATATACATAGTACTTTCTCTTTGCATCATTTAACTTTTCACTGAAATAGGCAATGGGCTTACCTTCTTGGCTTAACACTGCTCCAATAGCACAACCACTGGCATCACAATCCACCTGAAATACCTTATTGAAATTTGGGAGGGCTAAAATAGGTTGTTCTGTCACCTTCTACTTCAATAGATCAAAACTCTTTGGTGCTCCAGTGCTCTACTTGAACTCTTTTCTATCCCCTCTCATTGTTTCAGTCAGGGGTGCACAAATACTACTGAAGTTCCTAATAAACTTTCTGTAAAAATTGGCCAAACCATGAAAAGATCTCACCTCAGTAGTAGTTCTTGGGGTAGAACATTCCAGAATAGCCTTTACCTTCTCTGGTTCCATCTTGAGACCTTCTGTTGAGATGACAAACCCCAAGTACACTAACTCCTTCTTCACAAAACTACACGTCTTCAGATTAATCAACAATTTCTCTTCTCTTAACTTCTCAAAGACTCTACCAATATGCATTATATGCTCATCCAGTGACTTAATGAATATCAAAATATCATCTAAATACACAATAACAAAACTTCCTAGGAACTCTTTCAGTACCTCGTTCATGAGCCGCATGAATGTACTCGGTGCATTGGTTAGCCCAAAAGGCATGACTAACCACTCGTACAGGCCCTCTTTGGTCTTGAAGGCAGTCTTCCATTCATCTCCCTCTCGAATCCGGATCTGGTGATATCCGCTCTTCAGATCAATCTTTGTGAAGTACTGGGCTCCACTCAAACAGTCCATCAGGTCA
Organism: Sequoiadendron giganteum; assembly: GCA_007115665.2. Classification (NCBI taxonomy): domain Eukaryota; kingdom Viridiplantae; phylum Streptophyta; class Pinopsida; order Cupressales; family Cupressaceae; genus Sequoiadendron; species Sequoiadendron giganteum. The sequence continues at coordinate 370,804,316 of CM021110.1, read as the reverse complement.
TCCATCCTTGGCAGGGGAAATCTATACTTGATCGTTATCTTGTTTATGGCCCAAGAGTCTGTACACATCCTCCACTCCCCATCCTTCTTTGGTGCTAGTACTGCAGGTACTGCACATGGACTGAGACTCTCTCGAATCAAACCCTTTCTCAACAACTCCTCAACTTGTCTATTCAACTCCTCATTTTCTACAGGAGTCATTTTGTGAGTTGCCTTATTTGGCAAACTGGCCCTTGGGATCAAGTCAATCTGATGACTGATCTTCCTCACTGGTGGTAAACCCTCAGGTACATTATCAGAAATGATATCCTGAAACTCATTCAATAACCTAGAAACTTCTACTTGCACCTTCACACTATCCTCCTTATCCATTCTAGGAATCAATGCATAACACACATGTTCATGCTTCATGCCTTCTAAAAATTTCCTTCCATCAACATAGCAAATTCTAGCACTACTGCATACCTTTTCTTCAGCCTTCTTCAAGGGTTTCAACTTATGGCGGACTCCATCCTTCATCAGGTAGGTGTTTGCATGGCCATCACGTATAGCTCGCCTATCGAACTACCATGGCCTCCCCAACAACATATGACATGCATCCATAGGGATGATATCGTAGAGTACCTCATCAAGATAGCTTCCAATCTTGAACTTCACCAAGCACTGTTCATTGACCAGAACTTTATGGTCTTTCTGCAACCAGGCAATCCGATATGGATGTGGATGCCTTTCCCTCTTCAGCTTCAACTTCGTAACCATCTCTTCTGACACCAGATTATCAGTGCTCCCACCATCAATAATGACATCACAACATTTTTCTTCACACTTGCACCTTGTATGAAATAGATTCTTCCTATGTTCTGGCTCCTTCTCTTCAGCCACCAGAGCTCTTCTAACCACTAGGGCTTCTCCCCTTTTAGCATCATTTGAATGCTTGGATTGAGCCTCCTCATCTACATGTGCAACCCTTGCATGACCTTCTGGCCTTTTGTCTGTCCTTCCTTGGTGTTGTGGACATTCATAGGCTTGATGCCCTTCTTCACCACACCAGAAACAAGTTCCTCTGAAACCACCCCTTCCAGGTCCTTGCCCAAATCTTCCTCGTCCTCTACCTCTTTGATCACCACTGTTTTGATCATGAGGGCGGTAGAAGTTATCATTCCTCTGACTTCGACTGGTACCCACATCTTCGTTTTTCTTCTCATCCTCATTTCGGCTTCCAGAATATCTTCCACTACTCCTTCCACTTTGACCTCCTCGTCCTTTTTGCTTGCTGTCAAATCTTCTATTTAGCTTCTCCTCAACTCTCAGAGAAAATTGGTACACATCCTCAATGGTGGTCATTCTGACCAGGCTTAGCTCCTCTTGAATGCTCGGCTGTAACCCATTAAGATAACGGGCTACCTTCTCCTTGTTGGCCTCTGCATGTCCCGTTCTGATGATCATCTTGTGAAAATCTTTTGTGTATTCTTTCACAGATCTACTTCCTTGCTTCAACCCTTGCAATTTCTTCAATAGATCTAATTCATAGTCCATTGCTATGAACTGCTTCTTCAGTTTCTCCACCATGCGATCCCATCTGGTGATCTTTCCTTTTCCTCTCTTATTTATTTCTAGTTGGACCTCTTTCCACCAGATATTGGCATGGCCCTTTAGCTTTGTTTTGCAAACTTAACTCGATACGGGTCCTCTACTTCTTCATACTCGAAATACTCTTCCAGCTCATTGATCCAGTCGATCAACTCTTTTGGGTTCAGACTTCCAGAAAAACTGGGAACTTCTACTCTGGGTCTTTTTCAGATCTTTGAAATGGCCCTTATAAGGCACATTTGATCTTGATCAATCACTTCTTCTTCCTCTTCTACATCTGAATCTTCCACCTCTTCTTCATCCTCGCTCTCTTCTCTCCTTCTCGGGTTTACCCCTCTTCTCAACTCTCCCTGCAACGCATCAATTTGTCTCTGGAGGGCTTTGAAACCCTCGACCGCCAATGGATCTCTTCCACTAGAATTTATGGCACCTCCTGCACCACCTCGCCTACCATGCACCACTCTTGGAGGAATCTTGAATATCTCGAACCCAAAACCACGGTCCTGGTGCGAATTGCCTCACGATCGGCGATCTGTCCACACACTCAAGAAAACCCGCTTTGATACCACTTGATGAGGGTGCAACCCGAGACATAGAAAATAACACACACAACCAAAGATTATTATTAATATTCTGAGTGTGAAAACCTCACATGCAAAGGATCTCAAATCCTCAAGTTCTGCAATACATGCAAAATTACAAAGACTACCGAAATCCCCCCTTCTCTCACTATGCGCTCTTTCCCCCAAGAAGCTACCAAAACAAATCAGAAACCCCCCAAAATGAGAAAACCCCCGCTCATTGGAGCCAAAAACCACCTTTGAATAATGATTTTTGGCGGTTTGGCGCCCAAAGTTACAATTTGAAATTCAAAAATTGAGTCATAATTCAAAAATTGGCAATTTTCCAAAAATTGACCAACTTCTGGAAGCCATAACTTTTGATCCGGGACTCCGTTTTTTGAACCATTTTAACCGTTGGAAAGGTCTTGGGGTGAAGAACGCGTTAAAAACCCGCTCTATTGGTTCTAATGATTTTTGGGCATGTACGAGACCGTTTAGTGCCTCAAATGGGGCTCAAAAGAGTTTTTTAGGGCAAAAAGCAGAAATTGGAACTCAAATAACTTTCAAACCAGGAATGATCTTGACCCGATTCTTTGGCCAAAGCACTTATTTTTCTGTCTTGAAGCTTCCCTAAAATTTATACCTTCACATGCCTTCAAATTCACACCTGCTAAAAATAGCAGTTGAGCAGAAAAATTAGAAAAGCGGTTTTCAAAGTTGGGAATTCAACTTCGACAAAAAGGGTATCTAGAAATGCAAAAACATCTACAAAAATCTAAATGAAAGTAAATATACTTTTGGGTGATGTAGGATTTCCCTTGCACCACTAGATGCTCCTGCATCATAAAGTAACTACTTCACACAATATATTATTTAGGATTGCAATCCTTTAAATCAAAATTTCCAGCCAGTGTTGGTTACCTTGGTGAGTTTTTCCACCATAACATTATGTCAATTCCATCCACATAGAAAGATTAAACTATTCTAATGGTCTTCCACTTTCTCACTAGAATCTCAAGAGAGTATACACATCTTGTCGATGACGACATCTTGTCTTCATTTCCTGACATACTAGACAATAACATGCTACATACCTTGCAACATCTTAGTTTATCTTTTCCCAGATTATAGTGGTTCCTCATCTGACAAATAATCTTTTTCACTCCAATGTCTTAAATATGACATCAATTTCCTCATTCCATTCCTTCATCTCCCAAAATTTTGGGTATATAGGTTCTTTCCTAATCCATATTATCCTATTCTGATGAAATGAAAACCTATTTCATGGACTCATGCCACATTTTATTCTCAAGTATAATGGTTAGATATTTTATAGAGATAAATCTCCTTCATCTTAGGACATCCATACCTTGAATTTCCTTTTTCCTTTAATCATTTCCATATATGTAATCCAAATTTTCAACTCAAACTAACTTTCCCATTTGAGCATTTGTACTAATTCAAGTAACAATTCTCATTCATACATGTTGGTTTCCAAAATATATCAACTTATTGCATACCTAATTACTAGGCACAAATGTTCTTCTCAATAACTCAAAATCATGAGTAATTAGTTTTTCCCTTTCTTATTCCATAAGCAATGATCTTTCCTTTCATGATTAAGTAATTTGTCTTTTTCTTTTATAAGGCACCAATGATAATGGAAATTGATCTTCCAATAAAATATATATAAGGTATTGTGTGATAATATTCTTTTCTCATTGATCATAATCCTTGACCTTTCACTAAGTTTCTCTAATAATTCTAGTACCTTATCCTTGTAGTCATGGAATATATGACTTGATTGAAATCATGACTTATGAAGAGGTCAAAAGTTTTTCAAAATAAAAAATACATTGATAATCTTCATTGTGTGGGGTACTTTATCTAAATCAATCCACTCTCTTTCTTCCCCCCTTAGTGTTTCCTCAAAATTAAATCAACTCAAAATTGGACTCTTAGAAAACATTTTCTTTCACAAATTGATTTATCAGTCCTTGTTGTTGGATTTTGATTTCCTTTTTCTTACCTTTCTTACCCTCCATGGAATGCCTTGAATATATTTATTCCTAAAATTGGATTCATAATTGATTTCTAATCTCATAGATTCAACAATTGGATCATCAATAAAGAGATTTAATGAATAATCAACAACTTTACAAGCTAAGAAGCATTCTAATATTCCAATTCCTTTTGGAATATCCAAACATAAGTTTATTTCCATTGACAAGTTGGTGAGTTCAATTTATACTTCAACCAAACTATGTATTGAATGGACCTTTGTTAGGCCAATCCAATTTACCTTTCTAGGTTTCTTTCTCACAATCACCTTTTCAAGTGACTTTGTCCCAATTCTTGGTAACTTATTTTCTCATACCCTTAAGCACTTCTAAAGTTGCTTTGTTTCTTTTTCTTATTTATAGTCAAAACTCCAAATTGATGTTGCCAATTTTAGTTGGTGGAACCATGTCCACTTCTTTGATTGCTTCTTTTTTGACCATTTTGGTCTCTATCCTTATTCTAAGGTACTAAATCTTCTCTCTTTAATTATACACAAGTTCTTGGTTTTGTTCAAAATTAGATTTTGTCAAGGGTTATCCAACCTTTTGGATACCTCCTTTGCTGATTTTGATTCACAAACTATTTGATTTCTACTTCGATTGAAGTTTCCAATTTATGTCAATAATGCATACTAATAGATTCATAGTATTCTTAATAAATCCAAAAAAAAATCCTTGACTCTTTTTAACTATAGGTCACTACCAATAAGGGGGTTATTTCAATTCTTCCTATCCCCTTAGAGCCTTTTAGCTATTTTTTAGGGTGAAGATATGTATTGGTTATCCTTCATAACCTAATTGCATAATATTTTGCAATCCAAGGGGGTATCATAATGAGTTAGAGTTTTCAATTCTAGAGACAACTATTATCCAGTCCCAAAAACTTAAACAAGTTTCAATAATCTTAACTTCTGTTTAGTTCTTGTCCTCTTGCCATCTTGGCATAAAAACATTTCAACCATTATCTTCTGATAAGGTTTATGTAATACTTACGTAATGAGCCCATAGGCTCCAGAGTTGAACCCGGTAGCTCTGATACCACGTGAAACAACCCCAATGTTCAACTTCACAAATTTTCAATGTTTTCACCTCAAGTGAATAAAACATGATGTCACAACATAACAATTAAAAAATTTCTTTTCTATAATGTAAATAACACACATATTTGAGATAAACACTATTTCAAAATTCCATTGCATTTCATTGTAATTTCACAAATCTTTCCATAAAATAGGTTTGATGTTGAATAAATCAAGTTTATCATTCATGATTACATCCTTCCATATAAATGGGTACATGATGCATACATATGTAGCTCTCCTAAGCTTTATTGGCAATAGATATACAACTGGTCCTAATGTCGCGGTATTGGTGCATACATTCTAGATGTCCCCATTCCTTCGTGCATAGATTCTAGTTGTCCCCAATACTATTGCAAACATATACAAACCTCAGCTTCTAAATGATGAGGAGAAGCATCACTCAAGCACTTTTCTACCAACCATGGACTCAATGTGGTCCCCTGCACATATACCACATATGGTAAGATGGCCCTACCCTTGGATGAAGATATTTTTTTGGTAAAACCCCATAGCAATAGACTATTTGAGATTAGTGTTGTGCCCTACAATCCAAAATGTAATAATATGGTAGATTAGTGTTGTTCCCTACAATCCAAAACCTAATAATACAATAGCTACAACTACGAGTATGAAAATGTTGAACTAGAATGCATAAAAGGAACATAGTGAATTGATAGTGCAACCAGTGGAAAATTACACTATTTTGGCCAAAGTATTCTCACCTATTAATTCAAGTGAAATTCATCCTATTCACATACACTACCATAGCTAGGTTTGGATTATGACCATTCAGATACTATACATAGGTAATTTTATTCCATAGGTAATCATTAATCTCAAAGACAACCTATTCCCTTTTTAAATCACAAAGATACTTCTCTTAAGTATCCACATATACAAGTTATTTCCCTCACTAGATGATCTAATTCTAGGAATAACTTATTCCCTTCACTGGACAATCTAATCACAGGAATAAATTAATATTCTAAAGTATAACTACATAAGTTTCATCTTATCATAGAATAAATACTCATAAATAATTGATTCTATTCAAGAATATATCATGACAATAAGTGATTCTCATTAAGACTATAATCTCATTAATATATGACCTCAATCGAAGGGCAATCACATCAGTAAATTATTATATTCGAGAGTATAATCTCCTTAGTAAAAAGGGTTATTCAAAGAGTATAATCTTGTCGACAATATGAATTCACATCAAGAGTATAGAGCAACCAAATAGGTAACAACTATAACTCAATAGGTAATCCCACCTATAGCTCTAATCAAGTAATAATTCATAGAATCAGGTGATCAACTTAATCACATAGGTGGGTGTCAACCTTGGTATATTCTAATCCTAGGATAAAGTCAACAATCATCAATTAGTCCAATCATGTAGGTTATTCTAAACCTATGTGTTCCAAACAAAAATCAAATAAACAACCCAACCAAGTAGGTTATTCTCAACCTATTGGTTCCAATGAGTAATAAAGTAAATATTCCAACCCAATAGGTAATTCTTATCCTAGGGTTTCAATTATTAATCAAATATACTTCTCAACCCAAAAAGGTTACTCTCAACCTAGGGATTCATTCAGTAGTAAAGTAATGATCAAGTGATCATTCAAGTATAGATTTAAAATATGACATCTCATCCTATCATATATTTCATACTATCATTGTTGACGTATTTCTAAACCTTATCATTCCTAAGGTTTCCTAGCATTATAAGCTAATAGTATCAACTCACTTCATGGAATTGATACATTTTACATTATTCATGTAGTGTAAACTATCTATGTATATAAACATCATCATCTGAATTCCCATATAGGGTATATAAGAGTATTAAATCACCCCCTTAAGTTATTCATGATTTCATCAAATCTAGTATATAATACTATTGATGACATCCACTTCTTAATATGGAGTATGTAAAAAAACTCATAAGGAAATCATATCAATAAGAATCTTTTCCTTCCCAATAAAGAAATAGATTGTTACTTTATTTAAAGCAATCAAATGCAATTCCAAATAAAACACATAGGACATTCAATCTTTCAAAAAATAGATAAACATAAAGAGAATAGAATCTCATGCTTGTTAATCACTTCAATATAATTGACTCACTAGTTCTTAAGCTTGGCCCCCCTCTTAAAATCAGCTTAGCAACAAATCCCTCTCAATTCCTCTCACTAATGTTCCCTCAAAAAATACCTCTTAATAAAATAAGAACCTCACAAATAAAATGTAGTAGAATGGAGAAGTGTAATAATGCATATTAGTAGTGTATCCAAATGAGGTATGAGTGATGCGATTGGGAATTTAAGATTTTAGATTAAGATATTAAAATTATTAAACACAAAAACCCCAATCAACTACAAAGAACAAAGGAAACATAAATGTAAATAAAATGAAAGAATGTTACCACATTTATGATCAATTGGCTGACCTTCGTAGCCCTTCTCCATTTTGCTATAAATAATTAATTCCCTTAGATTATAAGTATGCACTAACAAGCCTATGACCAAGAAAAAGAAAAATATCGAAGATTATTTTCAATAGCAAGACAACACATAAGTTCTCGATTCTTAAAATGATAGTGAAAACATCCTTTTATAGAGAGCCAAATGCGAAATAGACGATTGAGATTAAATGATTTTTATTTTGATCAATCGATGAAATTAGACGAGACAAGATAAGATAGAAATGAGACTGCCGGAAGAATGAGAAAATTGACTGTTTTTTACAAAAATCACTTCAATTTGAGAGGGAAATTGCATTTTCAAATAATGAAAACATTAATTAAATGCAAAAGGAAAAGAGAAATTTGCTTTTTGATTAAATAAAAATTTAATTCAAAAAGTGAGATAAAAGATGAGTCATTTAATTAAATAATGTTTAACTAACTTATGACAAAAAAATTTAAAAGTGAATAATTCACATAATTAACATAATTTTTTAATTATAGTGGAAAATGAAAAATAATTAAATAAATATATATTTATTTAATTATAGAAGTCAAGGATATTAGTGATGCAATTAAATAAATAACAATTTATTGAATTAATCAAAAGAGGACATAGAAGGATAAAATGAATTACTTAAATAGTTTAAATTATTTAATTAATAGAAGACTTTATGACATTAGATAATAATTAAATAATTAAGATTATGTAATTATCAAGGATGAAAAAGGGATTTTAATAAAATCACAGGCCTAGTGATAATTTTCAGTGCCTACAAGTGTTGGAAAAACAAGAGTAGACAATTGAGAGGGGGGGTGTGAATCAGTTACTGAATTTAAAACTTATTCAAAATTTTGATCTTTAATATTAGATCCGATAATTAACAGTGAAAGAAAGAAACAACAACACATCACAAACTCATGAACACCAAGATTTTATACGTAGAAACCCTGTTAGGGGAAAAACCACGGTGGATGTTAGTCCACAAGATTACACCCTGTTAAAAGTATAATGAAGAATGGATAGAGAATGCACATGCATTCAGGCACACTACTAGAACTCACTGCTCAAAGGAAGTCTCACTACCTTACATAAAAACAATCAGATTAAATCCATTTGGTGAGGTTGAACTGAGAAATTAGCTTATTCAAAATCCCGATGATAGTTTCGATTATGCACAAAAATATTTCTTCACACTTTGCTTTATACTCGAATGATCTGTTCTTTTTTGCACAATTCATATTCACACTTCACACACATTCCCCCAAGCATACATTCAAAATGAGAAAACAATCACTCTTATATATCTGCTTCAAGGATTTACATCAACTTTGTCGGCCACAAATAAAAGAATAATTTACAAATAGTCGGCCCAATACATGAACAAATTTCAATGCGCACCAACCTAAGTCAGTCAAAACATAGTGAGGACCTAAATTAACACTCTCACATATGCCAAGCATTAAAAGATTAAGCCACATGGATTTGTAACATGCTACAACCTTCATGTCGGCCAAGAACATGAAAACCCAAACACAATGAAAAAATCTCCGATCATGATCACACCAAATAATGTGGATGTGTAACAAAGATAGGGTATGCTCTAGAAACATCCTTGAACATTGTAGGAACATGCGCAACAACTGGAATTGCCAAAATTTCATCCTCTTCTTCCAAGAACAACTACGACAGTAACAAAATGACTATAGGAACATTGAAACACACAATCTACACAAATCTAGATTTGTACCACTGAGACTTCTGGGGTACAAACTAGATAGGCTTAGCAACAAACCCATTAAAGTGCAACACCTGAAAATCATCATACTGGGTTTTACACCATATAGAACTTCATAGCTTCATGGGCACACTGTAACATGTTTATTATAATTTTCTCAATATCCTCGACATATACAACCTTGAAATCACCAAGTGCTAATAGTGTTGACATCAATGGCAACCACATATCAGCAACACAACCACAACATCCAAAAATATCCCCCTTTAGAATTGATGGCAACACATGATGTGAAAAATACCATCAACACAACTGGCTCTCCTTGTCATACTGTACTTCTCCCCCTTACAATATTCTCTTCCTTCCTTCTACAAAGGTTTTTCACATTACACTTCTCCCCCTTTGACATCAATGGAAAAGGTACATGAGATGATTGAGATTAAATTATTTTTATTTCAATCAATGGATGAAATTAGACGAGACAAGATAAGATAGAAATGAGACTGACGAAAGAAAGAGGAAATTGATCGATTTTTACAAAATCACTTTAGTTTGAGAGGGAAATTGCATTTTCAAATAATGAAAACATTATTTAAATGCAAAAGGAAAAGACAAATTTACTTTTTGATTAAATAAAAATTTAATTCAAAAAGTGAGATAAAAGACGAGTCATTTAATTAAATAATATTTAGCTAACTTGTGACAGAGAAAGTTAAAAGTGAATAATTAAATAATTAACATAATTTTTTAATTATAGTGGAAAATGAAAAATGATTAAATAGATATATATTTATTTAATTATAGAAGTCAAGGATATTAGTGATGCAATTAAATAAATAACAATTTATTCAATTAATCAAAAGAGGACATAGAAGGATAAAATGAATTAATTAAATAATTTAATTAATAGAAGACTTTATGACATTAGATAATAATTAAATAATTAAGATTATGTAATTATCAAGGATGAAAAAGGGGTTTTAATAAAATCATAGGCCTAGTGATAATTTTCAGTGCCTACAAGTGCCTCTTATTTATACCTAGAAACTAGCATCTATAGGCTAGAAATGAGTCCAATAAATTGACACTTCTCAACCCAATTCAATCAACTCAGCTTGATAATAAAAGGGTGGAAAATTCTTATCTCAATACTCATCTAAATATAAAAATAGGTTGACTCTTTGCTTTCCAACAATATGTTGACTGATTCATATGTGCACATGTTCTAATCTGGAAATCAACTTACAGGTTTAAGAGACTTCTATTGAATCATTGAGTTCATAATATGGCACAAACAATTCACCTCATTCACTATCATTTAGCTTTTTGTTTCACAGAAGAATAAGTCAATAATCTTATTGGTTTTGTTTTACTTATCTGACTTGTTTATTTCCAAATAATTCAATATTTAACCAATGAGTCGACTTCCCTTTTTATAATGTTGCTTTATTCATTAACTCTACACATTGCTTTTGTTGTTTATAGACTCAGTCAATGTTACTTTATGCATTCCATATTTTCATCGCTTCATTGACTTGGTCTTGCATATATACTTAACATATTAATGTTGGCTCAACATGTAAGTTTTAGACTAAGTCTTGGTAGTGGTGTTGGCATTATTTGGAGACTATACACTTTGTATATGGTGTTGCCATATTCGCTATATTATGTATTTTATACAGTTCAAACAACATTCATATATATATATATATGTGTGTGTGTGTGTGTGTGTGTGTGTGTGTGTGTGTGTGAGCTTCTTTCAGAGTACCATTTCCATTTATATGATGTGCATTTTGATTATATATCATATATATAAATATATATATATATATAATATTCTTATATATATATATATATGTATATGTATATACATACACATATACACATATATATTCATATATATATATATATATTTACATTCAATTAGATAATAATGATATATATGATATTCTTATATATTAATATATGTAGTGTATGTTCCATTATGTGCTTCACACACATATATTAGTATATACATATATTAAACATATATATCATTACTTTGATTCTTTCATTTAAACACATATATACATTTCCTCGTCGACATGTATTTACAATGAGTGTATACATATATACACATATATATAATCGATTTCCCATGCAAGTGTAATGTCCCCTTCTCAAACCTGATCGTGCATATGACCATTGGCCTTTTTTCTGGAAACCCGAAGGCTAGTCGGAAGGTTAAATTAGGGTTTCCTATTTTTGAGGAGGTCTTGGCTCAGAGATGGTGGATTCAATGACGGATTCCTTCTGGGTTTTCAGAGGGCTTCGCAGCAGTATGTTCATCTTGGCATTCAGAGCACTTTTTGGAATTTACTATTTTTAGTAAATTCTATTTTTGGCAGCTTTCCAGTTGAGTTCAGCTCGGTTGACTTCCTGCTTCAGTTTGGTCAGATGTTGGCTCAGTATTGGCTTCAGGGCACCTCCGGAGGGATAAGCTAAGTCATCTAATTAAAAAGTCACGTTTAAATATTATATTTTAATGTTGACCATGGGCCTAGATTAATGACTTAAAGATGTTTTAAAAAGGGGGTCTTTGAGGGTGGCGCCCTCATTAAAAGATTATTTTAATTATTGCAAAGTCAAAGCAAGGTTATGAAGGGCGAATTTATCAAGCATGATGTTTATTTAAAATATCAAATCAAAGCCATAAAGGAGAAGTACGCCCTCTTGAGGAGATGAGAGGTTTTGACCTAAAAGCTGATTTTAGGGTTTTGCGAAGTCAAACGAAAATTATAAAGAGGAGTCTTGTGCATCATTTTGGGCATCTTATGTTTGGAATATTGTTATGTTGCCGAAATGGTGTTGGATTGCTTCGAGGAATGAATGCCTCCTAGCCTTGGCTCGACTTCTTGCTTGAAAGACGACAACTAGTGGAGAGTTAGATTGTAGTTGAGTGAGATTTGTAGTGAGATTTTGCATTGTAGAAGTTGTTTTGCATTTGTAGTTCGGTTTCTTGCATTTTAATCAAAATCTGGAGTTGCTGATTTTTGTATTGCAGATTGAAGTTTATACTCATAAGTCTTTGGGCGAATTTATTTTGGTTCTGGGTAGTTTACCCATGCATTTGCTAGCCTTGGGCGCCCCTCTATGCCAAGTTGCAGATTTTTTAGAGGTGTCTTGGATTTTATCTTGTTGGTAGAACATTTCTTGAGCCTGTACCATTCTGTTTTGCCTGGCAAGTGTTTAGAAAAAAAAATACTTCAATTTTTCAGTTGTTTCTTTGTCTAGTCTTCATCGTCATCAACCTAGCTTTCGTTTGCATCAAGTCTCATGCCATTCTGGCAAGTATTGAGTGAGTTGTGAGCATTTTAGTGGATTCTAGGGTTGCTGGTTATGTATATTAAGTTGCTGTTCTGTCATATCAGCTTGTGTAAAGTCTATCTTTTGAGTTGGGTTTGGGTTGAAAGTCTTTGTGATCATTGAGGAGACATTATACTATATTGCAGCATGGTTAGACTTTCTTATTCGATGTATTTGACAGGAAAATCTCTAATTATTGTAAGTTGAACAGTAGTACTGTCAGCATTTCTCTTAATCTTACTTTACATTCTGAAGCTGCATTGTATTTCTGTATATCTCCGCCATATGGTCGCCTCATTTCCACTTTGGAATTGGGTAGCACATACTTGGTGTTGAGTTTACTTTCAGCATAATTGGCATCTCCGTCATATGGTAGCTCCCATTCCATCTTGGTTTGGAAAGCACATTCTTGACGTTGAGTTCCTTTCTGTATTTAGAGAAGAAGATCCTCTGACCATATGCTCGCCATCATCGGCGCCATCTTGGTTAGAGTTGCTTTTTGCATAAGCAGTTTAATTCAGATCCTCTGACCAATGCTCACACCTTGCCCACATCGGGATCCTGGTGTACATTCTGGTTAGAGTTGCTTTCTGCACGTTTTGGTTTATCTTGTAACCTTAATGGGTGCTTTGTTTGAAATCTGTTAATTGAAAAAATCAAAAAAAAATTGGCTTGGTATATTTCAGTGGTATCAGAGCCAAGATCTTGCCATCCTGTGAACAATTTGTCTATGAGTGACAGAGAAAAGAGGTACTTTGCAAGAGAAGACAAGAAGGTTGGAAAACAGTTCCAGCTTTATCAACCTCCAGAAGGTCAGACAACTTCAGGAACCTTGAGGGCTCATTTGGAGTCTTCTCAGGAAACAGACATGGCAGAAGGTGAGAGGTCAGTTGGGGGTAGCGAGAGGATTACCAACAACAGAGATGACAGTGGAAAAGGGAGAGATGGGAGAGAAAGATCCATGAGTCCAGGAAAGAGATTTGAAAGAAAGATGGATGCCTTGATGGACATGGTATCTTTTATGATGGGGAAAGTGGGCCAGAACACCACTCCACAGAACAACTCGGGGCATAGAGGGGAGCATAGTGCTTCCAACCAGCATGATGAGCATGCAGCTCGGACGGTGTCAAACAACACTTACATTTCCTCCAGGCCGTTCAAACCCACCTTTTTGGCACCTGTAAACAATCAGCCAGATCCTGAAGAGAATGCTTCATTCGTGGAGCAGTTGAGACTGGGTCGTGCAGAGTATGATTCTCTACCTGCCGACATCAGGATGGATATGTCCTATAACGATTTCATGGATCATAAAAGGAAAAACAAAGGACAAGGGAGACACTATGATCAAAGAAGACCAACAAATCAAGGAGACTTGTACCAAGCTGTCAACAAGGTGACACTTCCACACTTTGACGGGAGTGATTCCAGTTCAGCCCGAGCTTGGATTCAGAAGCTGGATAACTATCTAGCTCTCAGACCTATGGCAGAAGAAGAAGCGATCAAGTTCGCTACGCTACACCTTGATGGGGTGGCGCACGAGTGGTGGTACCATGGCTTAATTACTCTGGGTCATCGGTCTATCACAACTTATGAGGAGTTCACTACCAGGCTCATTGAGAGGTTCGAGAAGAAGGATCCAGAAGTGCATTTTAGGGAGTTGGCACAGTTGAGACAGTATGGCACTGTTGAAGCCTACATAGCTGAGTTTCAAAGACTTTCAGTTATGGTCACTGGAATTACAGAAAGAAGATTAGTGATCCTATTCACTGAAGGATTGATGGAGCCACTCAAGGGTTGGATCAAAGCTTTTGATCCACCGTCCTTACAAGAAGCAATGAAAAAGCTAGAAACATGGAGTGGGCTGCTCCCAAAGCAAAGTTTCCTTCCAAACCAGCCTTTCACAAAGGGGATAGAGGGAAAAAGTTTCATCAAAAGCCTCACCATAAGGAGTTTAAACCACAGAAACCCCATGGCTCAAGATTGGATCCAGAGACTATCAATGAACTCCGAAGGAAGGGGTTATGTTTCCGTTGTAGGGAAAAATGGTCCCAAGATCATGTGTGCCCAAAGGGTGCTAAAATTCATCAAATTGAGTTCTATACAGCTGATGAAAGCAATTCTGATTTTTCTGATCAGCAAGCTGATTTTGAGGACAGCGATGAAGAAAATACTCCAGAAGAGTCTGAAGGTGAAAAAGAAAGTGGTGGTACATTGGCTCAACTTTCGAGCTTCCAAAAGAATGAGTCCTTTAAAGTTCGTGGGATGATCAAAGGGCAACGTATTGTTGCTTTAATTGACACTGGAGCAACACATAACTTCATAGATGAAGTTGTGGTGGCAAAGAAAGGATTGCAAACAGAAGACTTTGAAGGGTTCAAAGTTATGGTTGCGGATGGGTTTCACATCTCATGCACCAAGAGGATTCCGAACATGTCAATGCAATTGGGCAATTACGAAGTCAAGGATGACTTCTACGTGGTCAATATTGGAGATACGGATGCTGTCCTTGGCATTCAATGGCTGCGATCTCTTGGAGAGATCTCTCTAAATCTGCAAACTATGGAGTTGAAATTTCAATCCGATGGAAAGAAGGTGGTGTTGAGAGGGATGTCAAATGGTGGCCCTCGGATTGTGTCATTCAAGAGGATGGCGAAGTTGATACGTCATGATCAAGTGGAGTGGGCTGCGGAGTGCATGATTCTTCCAGCTAGTCCCGCTGAAACGAAAATAGAGCATCCTCCAGATATTCAGTCTTTACTCACCAAGAAGAGTAAAGTGTTTGTTGATTTACCCCCGGGACCACCTCTTGATCGAGGTTCAGAACACATCATAGAGCTCAAAGAAGGAGCTAAACCGGTGATCACAACTCCATATCGGTATCCGAAGAGACAAAAGGATGAGATCGAGAAGAATATTCGGGAACTTTTGGAGATGGGTTTCATACGCCCAAGCAAGAGCCCTTTTGCATCTGCAGTGGTTCTTGTGAAAAAGAAGGATGGTACCATGCGCATGTGCGTGGACTATCGTGCTTTGAACCAAAGCACAATAAAAAATAGATACCCCATTCCCAGGATAGATGAGCTCATTGATGAGCTACATGGGGCTAAGTTCTTTTCGAAGATTGATCTGAGGTCGGGTTACCATCAGATACGAATGAGGGGATCAGATGTGGAAAAGACAGCTTTCAGATGTCACTATGGACATTTTGAATTCTTAGTCATGCCATTTGGGTTGACTAACGCTCCGGCCACCTTTCAGTCTTGCATGAACCGTGTCTTTCAGAATCAGTTACGAAGGTTTGTGCTGATATTTTTTGATGATATTCTGATCTACAGCAAGACTTGGGAGGATCACCTCAAGCACTTGGAGGATGTGCTTAGTATCATGGAATCTGAGAGCTTATTTGCCAAAGCTTCCAAATGTGAATTTGGAATGGTGGAGTTACTGTACCTTGGCCACATAATCAGTGCTGAGGGAGTAAAGGTGGATCCGGAAAAAATCAAAGCAGTAGTTGATTGGCCACCTCCTGAGAGCTTGACCCAGTTGAAAGGTTTTCTGGGTCTTTGTGGATTTTATCGGAGATTCGTAAAGGGGTATTCACAGAATGCTGCTCCCCTTACTGATCTCACCAAAAAGGGAGCCTTTGTTTGGTCAGAAAAGGCTCAAATTGTGTTTGATAAATTCAAGAAGATCATGAGTTCGTGTCCAGTCTTGGCTATCCCGGATTTCTCCAAGCCATTCGAGCTGCAATGTGATGCTTCAGGTGAAGGAGTGGGGGCTGTCTTGATGCAAGACAAACACCCTATCGTGTTTGAAAGTAGAAAGTTACGGGGTGTGGAGAGGACATACTCAATCTATGATAATGAAATGCTTGCTATTATGCATGCATTAGCCAAGTTCAGGCAGTACTTGGTGGGGAACAAATTCGTAGTTAAGACTGACCACAATAGCCTCAAGCATTTTATGCACCAGAAGGATTTAAATGAGAGGCAACAGAAATGGGTGAGCAAGCTTCAAGCTTACGACTTTGACATTGAATATGTCAAAGGAAAAAATAATGTCGTGGCCGATGCTCTCTCTAGAAGGCCTCATCTGAGCTCATTGTGTGAGCTTACTGCAGATTGGAGGGACATGTTGCTTGCTGATTATGCCAAAAATCAGTTTGCAACCAGCATTCTGGAAGGTACTTTCCATGATGAAAAGTACCAGGTGGTTGAGGGATTGATTCAGTATAAGGGAAGAATCTTTCTGGTGGCTGATTCTAAGCTCAAGAAGAAGATTCTTTTGAATTTTCATGACATTCCAGTTGCTGGTCACCAAGGTTTTTTCAAGACCTATAGGCAGATCCGAGAAAGGTTTTCTTGGAAAGGTTTGAAGAGAGAGGTTCAACGCTACATTCAGGAATGTCTTGTTTGTCAAGCAAATAAAAATGAGCATACATTGCCAGCCGGTTTGCTGCAACCACTTCCAATTCCCAATCAAAAGTGGGAAAGCATTTCAATGGATTTCATCACTGGGTTGCCCAAGGCCCAAGGGAAGGATTGCATTTACGTGGTAGTTGACAGATTAACCAAGTTTGCTCATTTCTTTGCTATTACCAGCACTTTTTCTGCAGCCCAAGTTGCAGATTTGTTTTTTCGAGAAGTGTTTAGGCTTCATGGGTTGCCAAAGAATATTGTAAGTGATAGGGACAGCAAGTTCCTAAGTACCTTTTGGCAAGAAGTTTTCAGAATGAGTGGTACTGTGCTCACTCCAAGCACGAGTTATCACCCCCAAACTGATGGGCAGACAGAAGTGGTGAACAAGTGGTTGGAAGGCTACTTGAGAAATTATGTGTCAGAGCAGCAGAAAGCTTGGGTTAAGTGGCTGCATATAGGCGAGTACTGCTACAACTCTACCTTTCATATGTCAATCAAGATGTCGCCTTTCTTGGCACTTTACGGATATGAAGCACCCAGTTTTGCAGACTTGGTGTTTGGTGACAGCAAAGCACCTTTAGCCAAGGATTTGTTGCAGCATAGTCAAGACATAATGAGATCCTTGAAGGATAATTTGCAGATTGCACAAAATCAGCAGAAGTTGTATGCTGATCAGAGGCGTGTTGAGCGTTCGTTTGAGGTTGGGGATATGGTCTATCTTCGTTTACAACCTTATAGACAGTCTACTCTCAAGAAGAGTGGAGCTGAGAAGCTCAAACCTCGCTTCTATGGGCCATTTAGGGTCATCAGAAAGGTTGGGGCAGTAGCTTATGAATTAGAGCTACCTTCAGATAGCAGAGTGCATAACGTCTTCCACGTGTCCCGCCTCAAGAAGGCACTTGGAAAAAATGTGGTTGCTTCTTCACAGTTGCCACCGTTGGATGAAGAAGGACAGTTGGTTCTAGTTCCCGAGGAGATACTTGATGTCAGAGAACGTTCCTTGAGGAATAGAACTATCAGAGAATGTTTGGTAAAGTGGAAGAACCTGCCTATGGAGGATGCCACTTGGGAAAGTGATGAGATATTGCAGCATCCTAGTTTGCGATTGCTTGAGGACAAGCAATCTTGGGGAGGGCGGACTGTAATGTCCCCTTCTCAAACCTGATCGTGCATATGACCGTTGGCCTTTTTTCTGGAAACCCGAAGGCTAGTCGGAAGGTTAAATTAGGGTTTCCTATTTTTGAGGAGGTCTTGGCTCAGAGATGGTGGATTCAATGGCGGATTCCTTCTGGGTTTTCAGAGGGCTTCGCAGCAGTATGTTCATCTCGGCATTCAGAGCACTTTTTGGAATTTACTATTTTTAGTAAATTCTATTTTTGGCAGCTTTCCAGTTGAGTTCAGCTCGGTTGACTTCCTGCTTCAGTTTGGTCAGATGTTGGCTCAGTATTGGCTTCAGGGCACCTCCGGAGGGATAAGCTAAGTCATCTAATTAAAAGTCACGTTTAAATATTATATTTTAATGTTGACCATGGGCCTAGATTAATGACTTAAAGATGTTTTAAAAAGGGGGTCTTTGAGGGTGGCGCCCTCATTAAAAGATTATTTTAATTATTGCAAAGTCAAAGCAAGGTTATGAAGGGCGAATTTATCAAGCATGATGTTTATTTAAAATATCAAATCAAAGCCATAAAGGAGAAGTACGCCCTCTTGAGGAGATGAGAGGTTTTGACCTAAAAGCTGATTTTAGGGTTTTGCGAAGTCAAACGAAAATTATAAAGAGGAGTCTTGTGCATCATTTTGGGCATCTTATGTTTGGAATATTGTTATGCTGCCGAAATGGTGCTGGATTGCTTCGAGGAATGAATGCCTCCTAGCCTTGGCTCGACTTCTTGCTTGAAAGACAGCAACTAGTGGAGAGTTAGATTGTAGTTGAGTGAGATTTGTAGTGAGATTTTGCATTGTAGAAGTTGTTTTGCATTTGTAGTTCGGTTTCTTGCATTTTAATCAAAATCTGGAGTTGCTGATTTTTGTATTGCAGATTGAAGTTTATACTCATAAGTCTTTGGGCGAATTTATTTTGGTTCTGGGTAGTTTACCCATGCATTTGCTAGCCTTGGGCGCCCCTCTATGCCAAGTTGCAGATTTTTTAGAGGTGTCTTGGATTTTATCTTGTTGGTAGAACATTTCTTGAGCCTGTACCATTCTGTTTTGCCTGGCAAGTGTTTAGAAAAAAAATACTTCAATTTTTCAGTTGTTTCTTTGTCTAGTCTTCATCGTCATCAACCTAGCTTTCGTTTGCATCAAGTCTCATGCCATTCTGGCAAGTATTGAGTGAGTTGTGAGCATTTTAGTGGATTCTAGGGTTGCTGGTTATGCATATTAAGTTGTTGTTCTATCATATCAGCTTGCGTAAAGTCTATCTTTTGAGTTGGGTTTGGGTTGAAAGTCTTTGTGATCATTGAGGAGACAGTATACTATATTGCAGCATTGTTAGACTTTCTTATGCTATGTATTTGGCAGGCAAATCTCTAATTATTGTAAGCTGAACAGTAGTACTATCAGCATTTCTCTTAATCTTACTTTACATTCTGAAGCTGCATTGTATTTCTGTATATCTCCGCCATATGGTCGCCTCATTTCCACTCTGGAATTGGGTAGCACATACTTGGTGTTGAGTTTACTTTCAACATAATTGGCATCTCCGTCATATGGTAGCTCCCATTCCATCTTGGTTTGGAAAGCACATTCTTGACGTTGATTTCCTTTCTGTATTTAGAGAAGAAGATCCTCTGACCATATGCTCGCCATCATCGGCGCCATCCTTGGTTAGAGTTGCTTTTTGCATAAGCAGTTTAATTCAGATCCTCTGACCAATGCTCACACCTTGCCCACATCGGGATCCTGGTGTACATTCTAGTTAGAGTTGCTTTCTGCACGTTTTGGTTTATCTTCTAACCTTAACGGGTGCTTTGTTTGAAATATGTTAATTGAAAAAATCAAAAAAAAATTGGCTTGGTATATTTCAGCAAGTATGCTTGTAAGTATTTCTACTCATCTATATGCATAAATGTAATTACGCTCTCATGCACAAGTCATTATATATATACATGTCTACATGTATAATTTTAATGTACATATGGATCAATGTGAAGATACATATTCACAAAACCCAAAGACTCAAAGATTCAATCATGACAACTTGATAAAATAATAAAAGAATCAAAGATAATTTCTCAAGCATTTTTCACAAACCATGAAGTCTCCTAACAAAAATCATGATCGTGTCTAATGCAAACAGACCATGTCTAAAGGATGACTTACCAATATCTCGCGACTATGAATTGACTCAACTATACTTAGAAGTGAGTGTGTGTGAAAGCTTAGTTAGGTTTCACTAAGGGTTACCTAACCAATCACTTCTCTCGAGTGATTCTTCCCCTCCCTTGTGGAGGATTGAATCTATCCCTACAACTAGCTTAGTACAACACCAAGGTAGTTAGATGTTCATATTAAATCCATTTGCATTTGTATGCATCTAAAATCTGTAAATAACTTAAAATTCAATAAACATTAGCATGGATTAGTTTAAACAAAGCAAATAAAATGCTCCTATGAGATATTGAATCATGCTAAATAATGCAACCAAAGCAATAGAATACAAAAGAGACTAATTGAAAGCATGTAAAGCATGTTCAAACATATCCCATAGTGGGAGTGGTGATCCTTATGATGTGGAAAGGATGCCCTTTCCCACCCCCTGATAAGTTCAAAATGATATTGATGCCAAGACGATGATAGTGCAAATGCCCAAGATTGTAGATCAAGTTGTGTCCCTAAATCAATAGAAGAATCCCTTATTTATAGAATAGAAGGATAGAATAATGAAAGATAGGAGGAATGTGGGATAAAACACAAGCCAATGATAAGATGCCACTTGTCAACATGTCAATAGAGGAAGGTTGTGCACATTTTGGTCATTGTGCATGATAAATGCTATTAGGTGAGTTTAAAATTTGAAAGTTGGCTTGTTGGTGGGAGAAAAAAGAGTCTTAAATGTCAAGTTGGAGACATGTCAGAGATGCGTTAAATGCTTTGTTGGAAGGACAAATCCCATTTGGATGGATTTTCAAATTTGGAAGAATATTCCCCTAAAGATGCCATGTTGAGGGAAAATAGAGGATTTAATAAATCAATTAAATGATTTTCGTGTGCAAGTTGCAAAAGCTAGAGGATGTGATGGGTTTTGATTAGATTTAATCATGATTTGATTAATTTTAATGGAGGTTAGTTGATTGTGACATTCAACTTAAATATTTGGATTTATTCAATTAAATGAGGGAACTTTAGGAGATTAATTAAATAAAATTGATTTATTTAATTACAGAGATGAATATGGTGAATTAATTAAATAAAGATTGGTTTATTCAATTAAAATATGAAATATAATGAATTTTAATCAAATAAATATTATTTGATTAAAATGGTTAGGAGAGGGATAATTAAGGACGAAATGAAATTAGTGATTCCGGATTAGGTGCATGTATATTTTATGTGCCTACAACATCATAACACATTTGTATCAACAAAGCATTACAATGTTCATATTATAATACATAACATTCCACTAATTCAAAACATATTCATTCTTTTAAAATTAATAACATCTTATTGCATATTCACATATTTTATTTAGCTAACAAACATATTAAAGTCACAATTTGTGTTCATCATCCTATTTTCCCA
This sequence comes from Sequoiadendron giganteum, assembly GCA_007115665.2. Taxonomy (NCBI): domain Eukaryota; kingdom Viridiplantae; phylum Streptophyta; class Pinopsida; order Cupressales; family Cupressaceae; genus Sequoiadendron; species Sequoiadendron giganteum. Next base: position 370,782,304 of record CM021110.1, on the reverse strand, counting down.
TGAAGGTAAAAGTAACTGCGTATCAATAAGACAATGTGTAACAAAAAGAAACACATGAAGACAAACAGTCAACAATTGAAGGAGAGTGTTTCAAAGGGGTCCCTTAGGAATCCTTCAAAAGAAAGGGGTCCACTCAAGGGACATTATGTTTGAAAAGCGATGATTTTTTT